>JAOVYW010056447.1:0-23103 GCA_025775045.1 Hiodon tergisus | reverse complement strand
ACACACACACACACACACACACACACACACACACACACACACACACACACACACACACACACACACACACACACTAGATGGTGGTGGCCCTCAGAAGAACCAGGGCATGTGGGTGGGGCTGAAGGTGTCAGGGGGCACAATCTCATTCGCGGTGACTTTTTTCCCCCGCTCACATGACCTGGAACAAGAGCTACTCAAATTAAATCTGACCACAGTGGTCGCAGAGTGGAATAACAAACCCGAGCTTCCTCCTGCACTGCTCACAAAGAAAGACGGACAGGGACACTGTCTCACCCGAGATCACCATCACTGACAACGCCGCAGTTGTGTCTCACTGTCCAAAGAAATGCAGAAATGTGGTCACGAGTGCTGGGCCAAGGGTATGGTGGCTGTCGGCTACAGAGAGGGCGAGGAGCCGCCTGTCATCCTCAATTATAACACAAACAAGGGTGAAACGGAAAGTGTTGGGAGGTTGTGTAAGTGTTGAGAAGTAATGGGTTGTGTATTGACGTAAAACACATTGTTGGACTGATGTGTAAATTTTGAGTGTTGAGTTGTGATTTATCACATTGGGTCTAAGTTGACCCCCTTTACATCAAAGCTGTACCCCAATTATTAACATAATAGAAGGGTGAAGACTGACAATAAGACCTGTGCAATAAAAATGATGAACCAGCCCTCCGCCTCCCTGCGTCTGACTGGTCCGCAACCGGGCTGTATGATAACACACCCTAGACTGCTGGCATACAAGCGGGGCCTATGTAAAGAATGCTTAATGTGGGTAAAACTCCCGCTGTGTTTTAATGCATGCCTTTGGAACCCATGTTTCTCACCATATCAAGACTGGCTGACCGGAGGACAGCCAGTTTGTTAGTGGTGAATTGAGGCCAAGAAAAGACAAATTGTCTGGTATTTCAGACCATCCCCCCATTTCGGAACATAGCATTCCCAGAGCACAAGGTGATGGGTTCCTGCCACAACGCAAAGAAGGTAAATAAGAAAACAATCTTTTTGAAGCAGTCCAGATAGCGCCTGTTTGACTTGAATGGGCCATACGGTCAAAATGTAAACATCAGAAACAAACGCAACCTCAATCCTGGTCTAGCGAGCCGTATTTCTACATTTGCAATGGCTCATGGGATGTCAGGCGTGACAGAAACTACGCGAGTGTTTTGTTTTTTAAACCCCGTGCCCGCGCTGAGACATATGGATATCATTGTCGACCAGCAGCCTGTTGATGTCACGTCACTTCAGATGGAAATGATGGCGTTTTAATTCACTGGCTGTGGTTGAAGCTGAAGCAGGAACAGCATGTAATTAATCATTTTTCTTTGGTTTACATATAAAGGACTCCAGACAGTCACTGTGATGATAGAGTTAGGAAAAATATCTCCATATTTAACACAGACAAGTGGACGGCTGAGCTGTTTGGCAAATGTGTAAACATGCTTAGTTTGCGCCGTCATGCTAAATGTAGCCAATGCGCTCCATTGTTCTAGAATCACTAAAAGTTTTAAAACCTGTTGTCTTGGAGACGGCATGGTATCGCATACCTTGCACGCACTGGCTGAGGTGGAGCTGGGAGTTTCGCAGTGGAAATGGTCTCGGTGCAGCTGGTGGTCTGCTGAGATACTTCCCAGAGGAGTGACAGATTGGGATCAACAATCATGTCCAAAATTAAATGCATGAGATAAATCCTTCTGGACTGGGGTTGTGTATACAACGCACAGACACACTCAATTTTCAATCAGCTCTGTTCAAGTTTTCTGCTCATCGCTGAGCTCCACCACCCAGTGTTACAATATTTACTTGCAGTAGTCTTGTTCATTATTTTAAAAATTTTATATTGCCCAGCAGTTCATCCTATTAACATGCTATACAACTTCATTTTTAAAAGACAACACAAACAGCCAGCACATATATAACCGAAGTATTCAGATGGTTACTGAGACAGTACACATTGGTAATAATCGTTGCTCTGGAAAGACGGGGAAAAAAACCCCATTGTTATTTGTTTCCAGCGGTTCATGACGTCTGTTTTCAGACTGTGGGTGTATGTTGGCAGAAGAATTAAAAATCAGTAAGAGTAGGTTATGAGGGAGCTGCCAGAGGAGATGAACAGAAAGCTTCACTCAGCTCTTCGTCTCTCTAGGATGATATCATCATCATCATCATAATCATCGTCATCATCCCAAACAGCGGGAATGACTCGGGGTGTTACCTTTCCTGGCCCATACAAATGCAGGTGATTTATCAGATATGCAAATTTTGTCGTTCGTACTCCTCAACTTGCTTCAGTGAAATGTAGGCTGTATCGGGTGTGTCGTCGGGTCATTTTTGGGGAATGGGGTCAGCGTTTTTTTTCCCCCTGGTGGTGGAGGCCCAGAGGGTTTTGATAGCAAACGGGCAACCATGATTTAGTGGATTCACACAACATTTGTGATAACCTCTGTCTACCTGTGCCTTTCTTCCATCGTATTCTGTGTCTTTCTTCCATCGTGCCTTTCTTCCATCGTATTCTGGACGCACAGCCAGACCCTTTCAGACACTGAAGTTTACCAAATTTCAGAGAAGTGTTTAAAAAAAAATCACATCTCATCACGGGCAAGCGTTTGTTTTTAGTTTCACTTTTCACTCCGTCATGAAGGGACACCCAGGCGGCTCTCACACACATCAGCCCTTCCTGTCCAATGTCTCTCGGCTCCATCTCCCCGCAGCCCGTGGCGACCTGACACCAACAAACCCAAACAAGTCACAACCCAGAAAGGTTTGGCCAGAAGAGAAGACAGATAAGGTGCTGAGTTAGCTGAATTGAGGTTCCTCGTGTGAACCAGCTGCAAGTCCCTAATGGAGGTACCCGGGGATTCCTGTGAAGTGTCCCTCATCGCTATGACCTGTGCTGACCTCGGATCAGTTTCCCAGTGCTCACAATCCTCCGAACGGCGTTGGATGTTGACAGATCGTCCAGAACAATGTCACAATGCCGAGGGTTTCTTCGGACCTTGAGAAGGGGTCACAGTGTTGAAGGGTCCAGACTAGATCTGTATTGATCGGCGCTCTCTAAACAAAATAAACCAATGCTGTGTGTAGCTGACGGGGGAGCTGCATTCACTGTTTTTGCGCATTCAAGGCCTACTCACCAGGAAGGACTATATAAAGGTTTAAGCATTTTCTGCTCAATTACTTTGTCCCGGCCACCCGCACTACCTCTCACAGCCAGCCACCCTGTCTGTGGCTACCTGATCACCCTTCCCGGTTCAGATCCACCCCCTTACACTGTCTTTGAAAGGGCTTGTGGCAAATTCCAGTTGGACATTTGACAACGCTGGCGATAATGCCTTATGGAGTTCAGCCCTTTCGCACCAGTGTTTCTGACTGCCATTCCCTGCTTGGCTAACTGCAGTCCGCCCTGCAGACCGACAAATGGGGAACGATAAAGATGAACGGAGCTCGACTGCTTTGTGCACCAGTGGCTCCCGATGATTCACGCCCCAGACAGCTCTGTTTGTTTTTACACAGGCAGGGTTTCCAGGAGAAGGGTTCTGGTCCAGCCCAGGCCTGACGGGCCCAGGGGCTGTGGGAGTGGATTCCCCGGAAGACGGAGAGTCATTAGCCAATGGGATCTCTAGATAGGCAGTGCCTAATCTAAATTTTTACCAGCCTTACCTGCCGGTCGCCAATAGACAGTGTTTCTACTGGCCCCAGGAGGGAATGTAGAGATTGAAGGTCCCATTTGTCTGGCTTTCAACAATCATCGTCGCTCTGATCTATTCACCCGAAACTTCCTCCACTGTGGGTGCCAAATGGGGCACCGGGTAAAAGCTAGCTTGTGGGCTATTAAACGGGCAATGCTGGGTATGTTATGATCCTGGTTGTTATTGAATGTCAAGAGTATCGGAAATAAACTGTAAAGTCTGACATAGTGCGCCGTCTCCCTCTTTCCATCACATTAATCTTGATACTGTTCAGACAAGCTCTTGTGCAATACACTTTGGCCGTGGAACCAACCAGCATGTGGTTTCTGAAATCTGATGAGATATGGTTTGCAACGTAGCCTAATGACTGAAAGTAACTTAGATAAAATATATATAAAAACACCTGGAGTGGATACAAACTGAAAAAGAATTGCAAAGGATGAAGTTTTCTGCTACAGAACGGACGGGTCTTGGCAAAGTTTTTAGCTAAGCGAAAAAAAGGTTTTGACACCCCACCCTTGCAAGGAATATATTGATCAGGTTGGGGCCTGACAGTGACCTGCACAGGATGGAGAGCCAGAGGGTATATAGTCCTGATTTCTTGTAGGATTGTGTGCAGAGATTAGATGGCTACGGGTCGATGTCTGGCACAACCCATCATCTTGGGCTTCTTTGTTTGTTTGATTCTGCCGTACAGCCGCAGTAGATTTCCAGGCTTGCTCTAGGTCTCTTATAATATAAAAAAAAATTGATTTTGGCTGTTGGCTTTCAGTTTCGTTTATATTTATTTTTCCCCGATGATAAAAAAGCGATGGGAGATGTTGACAGTCAAAGTGGGGAGTTTTATTCCTGGATCAGAGCCCTGCTCTAATCGCATAGACACACACAGGCTGACGGGAGTTACATTCTAGTGAGGTGTGAGAGGTCCAAACGTATGCACATACAAACCACCAGGAGCTACACTGCAGCGAGGTAAGTGAGGTAGAGCCGTAATAACACACAGAACAACAGACCTTAAGCTTTTGGTTTAAGTACTACCACAGACATGAGTGTTGCCCTCCGGAAGAGGACAATGCATGGGTGGCACTGTAGGTGAACTGAAAACCTGCAAGACTGCAATGTCCTAAACTAAAGTAAAACGGAGAAAGGCATTTGTGATGATCTGCGAAAGAAGAAAACTGTACCAACGTTTTCCTGAAAATGGAAAAGACCATCTGATGCCCAGAAAAACCGAATAAACAGTCTCATTAGACACTTCTGATGGAACTTATTTGGATGGTTTGGAACAGAAGGGAACGACTGGCTTGTTTCTCACACAGGGCTGTTTGGGGACTGCCACCTTCTGGTCAGTCGGGTTACTGCTCAAACTCGTTTCTTTAATATTTTAAAAATCTTCTCAGAATGCATTGCACAAGATGAATCTTCTCTAGCATGCAATTCAACAGACACGAGCTGTCTTAGAAAAAATGCCAATTATGTCAGGGATAAGTTCCGGCAGAAAGCCCTTAATTCCAACGATGCCCTCATGATGCTAGCTGATCCACCCAATCTCCAATGAGTTGGGTTGTGGGCCATTTTATTATCTTAGCAGAACACAGATAGCCAGATTTATTTTTGAGAAAAATGTTTAAACTTTTTCTTGTTTTTATTTCAATTGTTACAATGATCTGCCTCCCGTACAATTTTGTTACTGTTTCTGATCTAGGGCCGGGAAATTGCCTGCAGCCAGTATTTTGTCCAGTAGGTGGCAATGTTTGTCCGAGCGATTGAGCATTTAGAGAGGCCGCCGAGTGAATGTCCAGTGGTCGATCGTGTAGAACATCTGATCGCAGAAAGATTAATTATGCTCAGCCATTTCAGATTGGGTTTACACTTTCTGACAGTCACATTCCCTTTTGTTAACCTTGTTAGATCCTACAAGCAATGCATACAGATCTTGTTCTTCATGGGTTGTAGAGTTGGCAACCATTGCTGCAGGGACAAGACAGGTGCATTGTTGCTGTAAAATGGGGTGAAACAAAAATGTATTTTTTAAGATAACAGGGCAGGTAGAGTATGTTTCTGTCAGGAAAATGGCTCTGGTGTGTTGAAAGAAGCTGGCAGGATTTTAAAAATATAATTCAAATCTTTTGTACTTATCTTGAGTTTGCCAATCAATCAATAAAAACTAAAATTTGATCAATTGTTTCGCAGACAGCTCAAACCTGTCTCTTGTTGGACCCTGCAGCCTACGGAGGGGGCGTCTTCACTTCACCCTCCACCCTGCTCACAGACTCCTAAAATAGCCTTAAATCTGAGGGAGTTTCCGCCCACTAGGTGTTAATTAACCCGTTAGCTTTATTGCAGTTAGGTCGTACCCAGGCGGACGCGTGCCGCGCTAGACTCCTCTGAAGACCCATGGAAACAATGAAGCCTGATTGGGTTAGATTCACAACCACCCATAGACAAGCACAGACGGCTGGGTAGCAGAGTGGAGGGATAGACAAACCTGCCTCTCTTCAATCCAATCAAACCGGCCCAGATTGTAAGCATGCCAAAGCACGAAGCTTCAAAGGAAGAGTGGGAAAGGATGATTTTTACTGTCTATGAATTGAGTCGCCTCTACGCACAACAGGTCGAACCTCGAAGAAGATGGATTACAGCAGCAGAAGACCACACCCGGTGCCACTCCTGTCAGCTCAGAACAGGAAACTGAGGCTACAATTCGCACTGGCTGATCAAAATTGGACAATAGAAGACTGGGAAAAAAACGTTGCCAAGTCTGATGAGTCTCGATTTATGCTGCGACATTCAGATGGTAGGGTCAGAATTTAGTATAAACAAGATGAAAGCATGGATCCATCCTCCTCAGGCTGGTGGTGGTGTAATGGCGAGGGGGATATTTTCTTGGCACAAATTGGGCCCCTTAGTACCATCTGAGCATCGTTTAAATGCCACAGCCTACCCGAATATTGTTGCTGACCATATCTATCCCTTTATGACCACAGTGTACCCATCTTCTAATGGCTACTTCCAGAAAACGCTCTATTTCACAAAACTCACATCATCTCAAACTGGTTTCTTCAACATGACAATGAATTCACTGTACTCCAAAGGCCTCCACAGTCACCAGATCTGAATTAAACAGAGCACCTTTGGGATGTGGTGGAACGGGATATTAACATCATGGACATGCAGCTGACAAGTCTACAGCAACTGTAGCCAAAATCTCTGCAGAATGTTTCCAGCACCTTGTTGAATCGATGCCCCGTAGATTTAAGGCAGTTCTGAAGGCAAAAGGGGTTCCAACCCAGTACTAGCACTAGGCCGGTGAGTGTTTATGGGCTCCACTGACACCTGACAACGAAACGAAAAACGAAAAAATTCTAATCAATTCTAATTGAACAAATGCTGAACGTATTCAGATTCAGAGCTAATGTGACCAGTGCAAATCTGCAGCTCAGGTGGCTGAGTGCGGGGAGGCTGACAATCCTAGTCCCCCTCCCAACCCATTTCACAAATCACTGGCTGTCAGATGGCACCAGACGGATTTGCTGGGGATTGCGTGCCTTTCTGCTCATTATGTATCTTGGGCTCCAGCTTACTTCATGTCACGTTTTCCTTCCCATTTGCTTTCACTTGCAAATCTCACAATTGTACAATTAATTAATTACGCAGTTCATTTACACTGCTGTAATATTCACAAACTAATGATCATAAACATACCATGTGCTGCAGGATAAAAAGGCGTCTTTGGGATGCTTTGCATAAGTAAATACCATTAACATTTTGCATTTTTGTTGCCTGTCTTTTTCCATCATTTGTTATCCTATGACGACGAATCAACATTATTACAGTAATTTAAGCTTAAATAATAATACGTTCTATCACTCCCCATGCATTCTATTGTGTAAGGCAACATATGTAGTTAGCACATATTAAACAGTCAGGGGTGGCTTAAGCACCCCCCCCCCCCTTAAACGGCTGAGTTTGGCCTTCAGCAGCAATATGGCTGTCTTGGTCATTTTCCATGGTTACCATGGTTGTCTAGGAACTTTCTTTCTACTTGAAATGTCTTTGGGGAGTAGATTTGATTAATTAAAGACCACACATTGCCACTGAGTGTAAGGGGTATTCTCTGCCCCCGACCCCCGCAGTTATCCGTCGTTAGGTGTACACTGGCAGAGAAAGAAGCGTACACTATGAGCGGTACGGCAGCCCTCTGTTAATAGACCTCCAGCGTGGGCCGCTGTCTCTTCACAGTCATTAGTTAAGGTTTTAATCACATGATAAATTAAGCACAGGAAAGCAGTTTCTCAGGGATGGAGAACGTGCAATGGAATTGGTTAGGCAGCTACGTGGATTGCTAGAGGTCAGCTACCAACTGTCGGATAGCTTGATTGGTCTCATCGATTGTATTTTTCAACTAAATTGTGTCGTTTTAATACTGTCTACAGAGGCTGATAGAATGGCAGGGAGAGGGCAGTGTTCTGAATTAACCTAGATGTAGGAACGTCGAAACGTTGTTCCACCGGCATTCCAGGTTTGTGCCGCCCTAAAAAAATCTCAATCTAAAGACTTATTAGAAGCCCTTTATAAAATTCCGGCAAGTGAGTGGAGCTTTCCAAACCATTGATTTCAACACTACGGTTCAATATTCACTATGTGGGATGGTTCTGCACTCGGACTGCAACACAAGCATCGATCGCCAGACTCCATCATTAATTCGTAGTCTGGGATCTTATTATATCTTAGATTTATGTGTGGAATGATAGCCTACGGTATCTATTGCCCGTTATACACTAGAAAATTAACAGCCATTTTCCCAAATACCCCACACTGTTTCGTTGTAGTTGGAAGCACCAACATCTGGAGGAGAAATAAACAGAGTGATTATTGTTCATTTCATTGTAAATATTTTATATTAAAACGATATTGAGATATCCTTTGTCCAAGCATTGCTTTTGTTTTTTAACCAAAAAAAAAACCAACCAGCTCTAAATTCGTGTTTAAATCAAACGACACGTTGTTGTTGTTTTTTCCACAAAATAGATTCTTTTCGTCATCATTTTTTTTTCATGAAGCGTTGGCACTCTCCAAACCAGAGTAACTCCGACCATTTAAAAATACAGATGTAAAGAAACTAAATTGCATGAATTATACAATAGCGTAATGTGAGAGGGAGGGTCGTCCGTGAGCGAGAGGAGACGTAGTAAGGTGAGTGTTTCTGTGTCTCTGTAAGCGACGCACTCGCCTTACCAAATGGAACAAGTACGATTTACGTTTCTCGAGAAAGCGAGAAAAAACTGAAGTGCACTTTTTTTTACCCAGTTGCCGGTTGACGCAAAGTAAATCCGATTCATGTCAATCTCAGCTCTTGTTTTTCGACCTTTAAAAAAACGCGCCAGTCCAGCTTTTTAGTGGTAAGTTTAATGAATAAAATTCACATATATTATTAAGATTTTGTTACAGTGGCTCCGCGCTTCGCGTTAGTACCACACAGCGCTGGTGTCCTGGGTTTAATTGCCTATATCTAGTTTGCAAGTTGTGCCTGTTTATAGGTTTTGCGTAGGGTTTCCTCCCGCGGTCCTCTCTGGTTAGGTGACTCGGTAATTGCATGTATGGTTGGTTTCTGTCTGTCACCTTCCCTGGGATGGTTACGGGTAAGTCTTCCGCTTATATATATATGTCACTTGTTATATATAAATCGGAAGAATCAAAACGTATGCCACCACACTCGCAGTTACTCATCCGCCTTACCAGAAAGGATTTGACCTTAACCGGAATACTTTTTTTATTTTGGTTTGTTTGTTTGTATTGGTCAATGAGCTTTTATGTCGAAGTTAAAGTTTTAACATCTACTGTTAGTTTTGGCTTCATTCGTTTATGGACTCGTTTTCAATTGTCGAGCGCAGTTAGCTGCTACACGGCATAGACAGTGTCTCTTAGTCTAGCGTCCCGACGTAGATGAACTGTTGCAGCTATTTCCGACTGTTAATCTGTGGAATCAACTTGTGTTCACGACTTTGCGTTTTCGCCCGGACTTGTTACATGATGTTGAACAAGTGTTGAATGTTTTAAACGTAAAAGGGGCAGCTATAGATCATGTAATTGGTGTGGGGGATAATTTATTATTCGAATTTATTAGAAAATAACTAGGTAGACCAATTTAAATTTTTGGAATAATATCTTCTTTGTCGGATTATATAACTGTTGTCATCTTCCTCACGTGTTTTCGTGTTCAATTGCCGAACTAAACCGCGAAGTTTTAAGGACATGCATCGTGAGTCTCAACAGTCATAATTATAGTCAGTCTTGGCGTCCGCAGGGAGACGTTTTATACCGTTTACACAAACTTCCATGCAACTTTCTCGTAAATTGTAGCATCTGCAAGAAATTCACCTTCCACTCATTTAACCAATAGGACGCTTTGGCTATATATCCACAGCGAGAATTAATTTGCTGTCGTCACACTAAAGTACTAAAAGGAACAAAACCGTGATAGTAAGAACAAAATAATTTACTTGGAAGCACCGAGTTAGCAGGCGGGTTCGAATGCTGCGCTATTCCTATCAGTATCACCTTGCTAAAGTATACAGTAAATTACCGTAGCCGAATACGTTTCCCTTAAAGCATTGTGCAGTAATTTTAATCTAATTTTGTATTTGCATATTAAGTTTATTCTGTTAAAGTAACGTCGGAAGGCTGTCATTGACATGTTTATGTTTCGTAGGCTGTTAAGAGCCCGTTAAATTTGGAAGCTTTTTAGTTAACATAGAACAGTACACGTGTAGAAATACAAAACCTGCCACAATGACACACAATACGCCCATTGTTAAACAGTACACGCTTAGTTGTTTTCCTTATCCGGCTTATTTTTATTTTCTGCATCATAGTAATTTAATAAAACAATGAAATATAATACCAATGTTGATAAACAATTCTTGATCATACCACGCATTTTGTGGTGTTTACATTACATTAGTAGGGGCTAAAGTCTCATAACATATGACAGCATCGCTGCATTTGTTGCAACTGACTCTATCTGACATTACATTGTTCACATTTGTGATCACTAACACAGTCACTGAGCACTGCAATTCCTTGTGACGCCCCTGGAACCGAAGGCGTGGTGTTGTGACAGTGATGTTAAGTATATATTTGAAATTATAATTGGAAATAAACATGTGGAAAAACAGTAAGTTGTGAACATTTTGTGTGTGTGTTGTGTGTGAACATTAAATGGGGTACTCTATTGAATGCGCCCATGTGCTCACACTAAATTGGATTTCGCTCACACTTTAGGACCTTGGTTTTTAAAGTGGGGGCCGCCAGGGGGCGCCGGCGCCCCCCCATTTATTTTTTTTGAACATTTGCCTTAGTATTGTCAATGGGTTTTTAAAGTAAGGGGGGCCCCAGCCAGAAGCTTATGCGATTTGGGGGGGTCTTGGCATGGAAAAGTTTGGGAACCCCTGCCTTAGGAAATAAGTTATTTTTCTGCCTGGCTGTAATACACAGCTTTTTAATGTTCTATCTAATCTTGTCTTCTGCAGACGATTTCTAGTTTGGTAATAATACAGTCTTAACAATTTTATACATGGCAACACATATTATAATGCAGCATTTGACCAGGTTTTTCCCTAGTACCGGCAGGAAATCAGTTTGATACCACTGGTTCTGCTAGTCAGTGTTGATGAAACTCAAGATTAAATAAAAGTGCCACTCTCGAGTCAGGGGTTAATTAAATGAAAAAACATGAATAAAATAAGATCTCCACATCAGCTAAGCAAAAGTATATTAAACTTTTAAATACTTTTATATTTGTCTCATGCTCTGTCTTTAAATTAAAACATTGGTGTGCCATAACAAAACTAACTGTTTAGTTTGGCCATCTATATAGCAATTAAGATGTGGAGTGCCGCCACAGTTGAGTAAATCAGCTGAACTGTGAAATTTTACTACCTCATAAATATAAACAAAACAAACAAGTTACACATCCTACTTTCTGAATCTGTCGCTGAGTAGTTTTTGTTAGGTTTAAAAAGCATTTTATTTATTATTTATAGGTTGTGTTATATAAAATAAATTTTAAATAAATATAATCTTAAGAACATACATACTACTACTACTAATAATAATAATACATTTTAAACCTTCATAATACATTCAAGAAAAGACTGGCCGCATTGTTGGCAGTCAAAAACTATAGAAACATTGCATATTGCTGTAAACTGAATTACAGTTTAAAAATAATTTACAGTCATTTCTATTAAGTCAATATGATTTACCATGTTACAAGCATTCACCACTTATTTCATCCGGACAAGGTGATCAAAGAAAAAGTTGACACATACATAAATAGAAATAAGTTTGATATTAATGAGATTCACACCTGAAATACACAACATTTCTGAATCGCTGACGGTTACAAAATCGAAGAAAGAAATATACGCTACCTAGACGCTCAGCTGTTTAGTTGCACGACACGTAGCCTACTAAATAACTGAATTCTGTGTAGGTAGAGTAAATTCAAAGAATGTTTTCTTTCTGCGATTGTTCTAGAACGTTTCACAATCACTGTATTGTCCTTTCGCGATGTTTCCTTACATTTAATAATTCCGTCTAGTTTTAATGACATGAAAACATTCGTTTTTTTACCGTCTTTGATTTTGAGACGTCGGTTGCGACCCTGTTAACAGGAGGATGTACCGTCAGAATATAGAGAAAAGTTTATAGTTTTATTGATGTTATTTAACAGAAATTCTATGTAAATGTGGCTTACGTCTATAAATTTCCTTCCATAAAATAAAATAATCATGTAAATAATGTAAAACATGACAGTAGATTGACAAATCCTCATATGTATCACACAGAATTAATTTCATCTACCGTCTTCTTAAATATACCACTTAGCTATAAGTACAGTTTTCAATGCAACATAAAAAAAGGCATTTTGATTCTTATAAATACATTCATTTTAAATGCGCTTACAACCGTTGAAGAACATTTCATTCGAAATTTGTATTTTAAACCTCAGTTATATGCTTATTTCTTCCCTCTTGGTAATTAATCACGCACAGAATAACGCTTCTTCCCCTGGGTCTAGGTTCTTGCTATTTCCCTTACCATCTATAATAATGGGGCAATTCAATTAAAATATGGGTGCATGAAATCCTTGAATATTTAATTGAAACCTACCAGTCTATGATCATGCAAATAAATAATTCAGTTAGGTAACCTTATTCGTAACGAACACGATTGCCGTGTTTGTACACAACAGTTTGGTATTAGCATATAGATAACAAGCAATCATCTTCATGGCCAACACCGCGTAAGAAGGGTCATTTTAACTGCACCGTTCCTCAAGCTCATAGCACCAGACAACAAGCAACATCATCAACAAAGAATACAGAGAATCCCATTACAACTGCCTGTCTGGAAGTGGTCAGAGACAGAGGAGGCAGAGGGAGGGATTTTCCTTTTATTTGGCATTGTTATCAGCAATCACAAACAACCAAACATTCCAACTCAAAACAACAACTCACGGTGGGGAAAACCCAAATCCAAAGCTTATGAACTTTTTTTTAAACCCAGACCATCACCTCTTGCACCAACCCACCAGTCTGCTCTCCGCACTTCCTCCAGCCACCTTTTAAAAGTCTTTTATTAGTGTGGTTACAGTCAGTGAAATCACACCCAGGTGCACTAGCAGGTCCTGGCTCTGGGCGTGGCCACACAGCTTGGTTGTCCATCAGGGCAGCCCTGGGCGTGTCCCCGGGGCTTGAGGGTGTGGCGCCTTTCCGAGCCTCACAGTGTACCCTCAAAAAATCTTTAAAAACATATACAGGCAGATCTGATGCAGACAGGAAACGCATTCCGCTTGTTAGTGAATGGCACAATGAGGCAAACGGAACAGCTTGGTAGGAGAATACTGGTGAAGCAGTTTGTGATACATATATGAGGGCAATGCCACGAAGGGCTCGATAGGTGAGGAGCAGAATTTTGATGTAAATTTGGATAATGGATAATTGGAGCATGAGCGTGTCCATAGGCTCAAATCGAGTCCCAACAGAGTCCTAGCTACTGAATCTAGCGGTACTCCCAGAGGGACAGTAGCTGGGCTTGATTCACTGTAGAAAAAAGCGTTCCAGAAACAGCAAGCAAGTTCCTCCTCCTGCGGACCATAAAATGCTTCACTAAGGTCAAGTAATGAAGTAATTGTTGCTGCGCCTGCATCTGGAGCCATCGGTATATGGGCCAATAGTATATTACCCTGACCAGAGCCGTCTCAATCCAATAACGTGTTTGAAAACCTGACCGGAAATAGTTTTCACACGCATAGTTGCTGCCAGAAACTCAAAAACATTTGCCCAGAAAAGGCACACACACACACTAACACACACACACACACACAAGTGCGCACGCACTCTCTCCTACACACAGACACACAGGGCAAATGTTTCAGTTGCCAATCCTCTTAATTCTTCTCACAATTCTTTAAACAGTAGGAGGAAACCAGACCAACTGGAGGAAACCCACACAAACAAGGCAAAACTCTGACAGGAACCCGGTTAACGCCATACTTACCATTAATCTATCCATGTATTCTCTAGAAATACTGGAGTGATTTAAACATTGTGGTAACGTTTGCAATTATTTACAGTATTTCTGTTTTGCACCAGACATTATGCACCAGATTGTATAGGGTTAAAACAAAACTCCATAATAGCAATTATATCATTGCATATATTATTAACGAAGGTGGACAAAAAAGTTTTTATTCCATGACTGATTATGCAAATTAAAATACAAAATCGATCTGTTACGACACACGGTTGGATACGTTTCTGTCAAGGGGGAAGTGATTGGTTGTTAAAATGAAAATAGAAGGGAAGACAACACACATCTAAAAAATAATAAACCCTCCCAATAAATTAAAGGTTATTAAGATTATTTTTTTATTTTCAACCACTCCATTGAAAGCCAAGCACAAACTTGAGTTCTCATCTTTGCTATGGAAACAGCACAGAAGGGCAAATAACATTATGGAGTACTTCATCAGTCAGATTACTTCACTAAGTGAATTAAGCCGTGTATGTATTACACGAAGCAGCCAGGTAAATAGAAATTTAACCAGATATTTCAGAAGTTGTTCGCGAGAGGCGAGACTGCAAAACTTGAGGCTCAGTTAACTCGTTACGCGAGGCAGGCGAGCAGGAGGTCGTCAGTCCACCGTCATCCACCGCGTGCTTTTTATATCCGGTGTTGGATGTGGCAGCGCAGAACCGCAGTTCTCAATTACATAGTCACGAAATGATAATAAAAAGGAAATAAACATTAAAAGGATTCTCCCCTGAAAATAGCGAGAATATTCTCCCATACCGATCCTACTAGAATCAAAGCAAATGCTATATAATCAAAAGAAAATTAACTCAAACAGAACCTGGAGTAGTTCCATTCGGTTTTGCGGTTTATACTGCAACTTTCAAACGATACAAATATAGTTAAATGTGTCCTCTGCAATGGAGATAGAAGTAGAATATGAGGACCTTTGATTGAGCAGGCACTTTATATATATATATATAAACTTGCTTCAAAGCAATGTAGAAAACACAGGTACCGAATAGGACTCACTTCAAGATTGGGCCCGCTATTCCAAACAGAGGAAAGGGTTCCATCTGACCACAACTAATTTCTGCATGGGTGGAGGAGGCACTTTAATTGCAATTAAGCACAAGTACCCTGGTGACCACAGCAACTAAATAATTGTACACAGCTGATGAGATGGACATTACAGTGTATAGTTACAGTGTAACAATTAAATGATATAGATATACCTCTCTAGCTGTAGGACATCCAGGAAGCTCGTTTCCAAGGTGAGGAACCTAGTGGAAGAAGGGGGCGAAGATGAGTGACTTACTGGAAGTGATGTCTCTGTATGTCAACTCAAGCCTCTTCCCCAACACCCCAACCAACGTCACCAACGCCACCAACGTCACCAACGTCACCAACGTCACCAACGTCACCAACTTCATCCTGTCTCCATACTATCAGCACTCATTTGCCGTCGCTACCAGCTTCGTCTTGGCCTACCTGTTCATCTTTCTGTTGTGCATGGTGGGAAACGGACTGGTGTGCCTGATCGTCTTGAGGAACCACCACATGCGGACCGTCACCAACCTTTTCATCCTCAATCTGGCCATCAGTGACCTGCTGGTTGGCGTCTTCTGCATTCCTACTACGCTGGTCGACAACCTCATCACAGGTAACCGTGCCACCAACGCTTCACTCGCGGGTAAAACAATTTAAAACCCTTTGACACCTTGACGAAAGTCCTCGGCCATGGTCTGAAGTCACTGAGAACAGGTTGCCTGTGATTATTACTGCCCGGTCCGGGGGTGGTTCAGAGACTGAGTGATGGGGGTTTCTGTGACGCTTTATATTAGACATAGTTTAACACTGAAACAGAGACTGAAAAAATTAAACCATGAGAGAAACAATTAACAAAAACCTCCCTTTCAGGGAGACCTCTACAATGAACAGTTTATGTGTAAATAACATAAAACCCAAACGTTTACTTTACCACGCCAGACTTTTCCAGTCTACTTCCTCCAGCCAGTTCTACTGGCCCCCTTTATACAGGTCTTAATTGTTGGCATCTGAGGGTGGTTATCATTAGAGGAACCACACTTGGTGTGGCCCCCCAGCTTGGCTCTCCATCTGCCCCATTCTGGGCATTTCCCCCCGGCGGCGTGCCACGTACGGTTAGTCAAAATCAGCTGGTTGTGGGACTTTTTGCCGTTATTGCAAAACATACCCTTTTACTGTTAAAAGCTCTCTTCCTGAGTATAATTTATTTCACAGCTTGAGCTCGATACTGCAGTGGTGTTGGCTGTTAGGTGTGATACTGCCCTTCTGAGTTATGAGAGGTTCGAATTGGGCTCAAATTAGAGAGCTGCCAGAACACGGGCATTTAGAGCATTTACCCACAATGTTAAGAGAAAAGGTTATGGAGTCTGAAGATGACACCTGGTTTAACGCACTTAAATGGAAATTGTTCACCATTCAGAGGTGGCAGCAGGAGTGCGTAATGGTAAAATATTTACTAAATTAATCTGCACATATGTGTGCTAAATCTTCTCTCCCCAAGACGCACTGAGAAGAGCACTGAAAAATCCTAGTATTTTATAGGAATGTGACTGGAGTTGTCATGGGAGCAAAACCCTCCACGGCCCATTGTATTAATTGAAATCCATTTCTTCAAGGAGAAACTATCATAATAATCTGATTTATTTCTTCCACCAGGTTTCATCAGCCATAATAAATTAGAATGGAATGTGCAAAGGAAAATGAACCGTATTTTATAGATATATAGCTGGCGACTGACCGTTGAATTCTTGAAAATGAATCCACACCATGAGGTGTTACTGCGGCCGGAGTCAATTATTCCGCTGATACCACGGTTACCACATCTCAAGACATTGTTTCAGGTTTATTCTCAGCTTTTTTGTCCCTAAAACGCTCTTGTGTGTAGAATTACTTTCCTACACCACTGTCACTGAAGCCTCCGTTACTAATTTGAAAGCTTGGGTGTGTGTGACTGTGTGTGTGTGTGTGTGTGTGTGTGTGTGTGTGTGTGTGTGTGTGTGTGTGTGTGTGTGTGTGTGTGTGTGTGAGAGAAGTTGCCAGGTTGGCCTTAGGTTGGCGCTCTTACTGAAACTTAATTAAACATGCTGTATTCAATACTGCATTCAATAAATGCTGTTCATCAATTTGTTGTTTAAAAGCACTTAAATTAGTTATTATATAATTTACAATAAAATCTGCTTTTGTTTTGCTAAAACATGGTTTCAAGTTTATTTTTAATTTTTGATTTGTGTTTCAGAGGCAGCATTGGGTTTAATGCAATTTATTTCACATTTATGAGGATGCAGGCATCATTGTATTTTGAGAAAAAAATGGGGGAGGCGGGCGAAAGATTCTTCAATTTAAGAGCACCGGGTGCGACAAGCGATTAGTAGCCGTAATTAAATGAAAATGTGATGTCCTTAGGCTTTCCATTCTGAAACGGTAAAGAAAGGTGTGCCTCTAATTTGTGTTGGTGTGCTCCTGGTGAGAAAATAAAAGTAAGCATTGGAGTGTGCACTGTCGGATTTAGGAGAAAATGAGCTCCTCCATTAACTTTAAGGAATGAAAGATATTACAAGCAAAATATTTAAAGTAAACATGGAACGTATATATAAGCCGTTATGAGAACTGAAATTGTTTATCTTAATAACCTCTATTAGGTCAATAATAAAGCAATTTTATCGCCATTTTTCTGAAAATCTCAAGGAGACAAAAAAAGAAACACTGACAATAATTACTGGCTTCCAGCATCTTTTCTACTGGTACTTCAATAAATACCCAATAACAGTAATTGTACTCTCTAAAATGCAGCTTTAAAATGTGTTGTATATCGTCGACCCAAAGGAAAGAAAGATAGTGAAATTAACTTGACTCATCTGATTGATTGTTTTCTTATTGATACCCCTGAAAAGATAACCCGCCCCTTGCTCTTCGATATCAGCAAATATTATGTTTTCTTTTTCTTCGTAATGGAGACGTTGTGTCACACCAGGCTTATTGCTTTAATTTAGTATACGGTTAAATCTGATCTGTTGAAACACGTATTCTTCAAAACCCCGATAAAATTCTCCTCCACCAATCTCTTTCAAGTGAAGCATTGGGGGTATAACCCATAATAAAGTAACAAATGTGCTGGCTAAAATGAGGACTGTCACTTCAACCTTAAATTGAAATAAGATAATAGCCGTTAGCCAAGCGGCATCTAAGCAATCTAAGCAAAAACTACCTCAGGCCTTCCTGATTGGCTCGCCCGGTTAATATTCTTATGACGTTGGGAGGGTCAGGGGTGTGTGGTTTCTCTCGACTCTACGTTGAATAGTGACTCCTGTCTACTTCCAGGGTGCCTGAAAGTTTGCAGTACCTCTCATTCGGACTGTGTGGCCCGTAGGTGACTCAGGTTGGATCAAAGAAGACTAGTTGTGTGGTGGCCGAATCTTTAGCGAGGAGTCGAGATGCTGAAGGACAATTTCAGGGTATAGCCTGGGTAAAGGTTAAAAAAATAAACATTTGAAATAATTAATTAAACATCAAGCAACCACTGGCTTGATTGCTTTGCAGCTGGTTGGGCTGGTTTTCCAACGATTGGAGTGCCTGGGGGCAGATGCTCTTCACAGCTACGGATCTCTGAATTATTCAGTGTAAACACTCTGATGCTTGATTTATTTATTTTTAGTTCTAGGCTGATGCATTTTCTAAAATTGAAAATATCGCTGATAATGGAAAGGACAACTTTCCAGGAGAGCGGTTATACTTAAAAATACTCAAAATATTTAAAAAAACGAACAAAACAAAAAAACTGTGAATTATCCCATCAGTGAAAAATTATTGTAGCAATGTGTATTGGGATATAATGATTTATAATAGCTATTCACAAACACTGCCACATGCTAATCTAGTCCAGTGCGAATCCCGGTTCCTATTGCTCCCTACAGATAACAGAGTTATAGAGTTAGGATTTGACGGAAGCAGCATGAGTTCATTGACACATCCTACCTGGTCTCAACGGTACAGGCTAGTGGAGGAAATGTTTCCCTTGCACAAGTTAGGTCCCTTGATACCAACTGAGCAAGGTTTGAATGCCACAGTTTATCTGATCAGTGTTGCTGATTGTTGCTTCTTGGGTCATGGGTATAGTTTATCCTTTGCTAAATGGTTGCTTCCTGCAGGATAACACGTCATTTCACAAAGCACATATTGTCAGTTTACTTGAGTGGCCTGCACAGTCCCCAGGCACCAGCACAAAAGAGCGTCTTCGGGACGAGACGGAACGGGCTGTTCGCAGCACGAATGTGCTGCCGTTCAAATCTGCTACAACACTGTGATGCCATCGTCTCAGCACGGTCCACCATTCTGGTGTAACGTTTTTCCGACGCCACGTAGAATCCACGCTCCATAGAATTCGTGCCTTTTGGAGCCAAAATACACAAACTGCTCAAGAAACCCCAAAGGTAGAGCTCAGTTGAGTACATCAACAGGGCTCCTTCCGGCATGTTTATAACGAGCGACTCCTGACGGCTTTCCGGGTTGCCCGCAAACCAGCAGTGTGATCAGGAGGGCTGTCACCTCCATTTGGGAAAACAAGGACTACACACTTACAGGAGAAGATAACCTGCCACTCAAATGGCTAACAATAATGCACCAGATCAGGGCTTTGGTTACATTGCTATGTTTGGTAGGCTTTTAGAACATTCCTATACATATATTTGCTATCTTCATACACGTTTCATGCTTTTTAGACATAAAATATGAAGCTCTGTCCCTCTACCCTTACACAGTTGGCATGAGCTCTCTGGCAGCGCTGCCTGCCTGCGTGCCATTCTGTCTGTACTGACTCAGAGCTGGGCCACGGGCTATGGTTGTGAAGGTAGACATGCCTCCGCATTACTGCCACAGCAGCAAGTACCTCGGAGCAGAAAACACACCTGGGTTTTGGTTCTAAGGATTTAATTTGCTGCTCATCGTGGCACTGTCTTGCATTTAAAATTGCTTTGACTCTCCCTTTCTCTTCCTCCTGCTCTTAACCCTTAGCGTTAAGTAACCAACCTAATGGCGTTTCCTTTCATCCCTTTAAAAGAGTAGGTTTTTTGTATCTTCAGACACGTTTCCTTTATAAACCGACCATTCAGCCCTTATCTGCTGTTTAGCCTTGAAATTTTTTAGTAAGCCAAAGCGGTTTTCACTTTCTAGTTTTGCTAAAATTCTAATTTACGTTGAATCACCAGGGAGGAACCTTTATTTCCAAATGCATTAATTTTTTCAGTTTTCCCTGGTCCAAAAAAACAGGCCCCTCCCCACAAACTGTTGTTGAAATCTGATAAAGTGAAAACTATCTATTTGTTTTCAGAGAATTCTTGTTTGTTTTTTTTTTGTTTGTTTTTTTTTTGGGGGGGGGGGCTTATAAGAATACTTAGGAACAAAAGAGTTATTATTCAATAATATTTCAACAAAAGTATAAATATATCAATAAATAACTTTGGTTCAATGACTATCCCTGCCTTTCACTTTTATCATTACTGGGCTGTAATTGTTTTAGGCATTATTAAGGATTATTGCCTGTATCTCGTGTTGACAGGTGTCCAGTGTAATAGAGAGAGACAGACACCACTTCTGCAGCCAATTTGTGTGAGGCACATCTGCCGCAAACCCAAAGGGAACAAACCCAATCATCAAGCCTTAGACTTGAAAGAAAAATAATAACTCAATCAAGAACCGCTCAGGTTGTATTTTGTCATTCCCCTTCGAATAACCTTGCGTTGGGCCAAAAATGTGCTAAAATGGAGAGGAAGTACAATTAGCTCCCCAAATTCAGGCACTGCTAGCCCACAGGCATCCAGGAGGCTGCTCGGAGATGTTATTTCCTTATTACCTACTTTAATCAAGATGGTTCTTCAAGTAAAAAAAGTACATGTGGGGGATTTGGTCTTTTTACATATTTCACAATTTATAATTTCACGTTTACTGTCTTACACACGACCCCCCTCGAAACCGAGATGGCGCGTATCAGGGGTTATGTTAAATGCATTATTCGTACTCCTGAAATTAAACCATTTCAATGACATTCAAGCACACTTTGGGTCCACGCAGTATCACATTCATTACAGTTGGGACAGCAGGTGTCGGGTAACGCACAACGGTGTGATCAAGACAACCCTGCTGGTTTGGGGACCGTGTGGTGTGATGGTAGGAGTACTGCTGTATTGACTGGACTGTGGTTCTGCTGACAGGGTGGCCCTTTACCAACGCAGTGTGTAAGATGAGTGGTCTAGTCCAGGGGATGTCCGTGTCAGCCTCTGTCTTCACTCTGGTGGCCATCGCTGTGGACAGGTAGGTGCTGCAGGAGGACGGGTTGGGGAGGTAGGGTTGGGGTTAGCAGGTAAGAGTGAAAGAAGGGTAAGTATGATGAATGATGATAAGAATGAAGGGAGGAGTGGTCTTACAATAAAAGTTTTATCACATACCAAAATGTAGTCCTTCTCACTTTTTTATTAATGCCTAGTTATTTTTATAGTGTGCTTGATAATGAAAGTGAGGATATAAAGCTAAGAGATTGTGTTGACACCACTGTTAAGTTTCCCACTTCTCTGTTTCCCCCCGAAGGTACCGCTGCATTGTTCACCCTTTCAAGCCCAAGATAACCCTGCTGGTTGCCAAGGCAACCATAGGGCTGATCTGGACGCTTGCAACGCTGATCATGTGTCCATCCGCAGCGATGCTGATGGTGGAACAGGATGAAGACCACTACATGGTTGACAGTGGGAACCGCAACCTTACTTACCCTCTCTACTATTGCTATGAGACCTGGCCCAAGCCCGAAATGAGAAAGGTCTACACAACGGTTCTGTTTGCTCACATCTACCTAATTCCCCTTACCATGATCATGCTTATGTACTGTCGGATCGGTGCCAAGCTCTACACCACTGCAGTGCTGTCCGCTACCGAGCTCTCAGAAACGGCTTCCCCATGCGTCTCTCTCAGGAGGCCACCTATTTCCCAGAAGAAGATTAAGGTGATAAAGATGCTGATCATAGTGGCCCTGCTCTTCATGTTGTCCTGGCTGCCACTGTGGACCCTCATGCTGCTGACCGACTACGCCCGACCAGAGGAGGCCCAGCTAGACCTTCTGACGGGATACGTCTTCCCCTTTGCCCACTGGCTGGCCTTCTCCAACTCCAGTGTCAACCCCATCATTTATGGCTACTTTAACGAGAACTTCAAGAGGGGCTTTCAAGCAGCTTGCCAGCCCTGGTCCTGCTGCAGTTGGCTGGGTCGGGAGGCCAAAGGACGAAGGGCTCTGGAGGGCAGACGGGCGTGCACCCTACGAGACAATGTGACCAACGGCAACCGGCTCAACCTGGTGCCCAGAAATAGGGTTTACACTGACGGCAATCAGACAGAGTCCGTGGGGCTAGATATCGAGCTGCGGGAGGACGAGGGGGGGCGAACAAATTCCACGGAAGTGGGGAGCATAACTGGGAAAGGGTCTAGCAGAAAAGGGCTTCACATGGAGGACAATGAGAAGATAATCGGCCCTGCAGTGTGCCAGGCCTGGGATCTCTGAAATGTCACCAGGACTGTAGTCATGGCTACACACTGAGGCAGCTCCTCGGACCTTTCCAAAAGGTGCAACACCTGGTGCCCCTCCAGGGTCTTTAACCAGCAGCCATTTGGTCGTCATTTTCATCCAGCTTCATAATACCTCCACTTTATACTGCTTCATTTATGAACTTAGAAGCAGAGGGTTGGAGTTTAAGTCTTAGCCAAGAACCGAGTGTAGATATGATGTCCAAATGTCCAAATCATC
>JAOVYW010056436.1:0-23107 GCA_025775045.1 Hiodon tergisus | reverse complement strand
AGAGAGAGAGAGAGAGAGAGAGAGAGAGAGAGAGAGAGAGAGAGAGAGAGAGAGAGAGAGAGAGAGAGAGACTACATATTTGACAATTTAGTTCTGCGTAAGTATGATGTTTATTCTGAAGGAAATAACAAAAACATTTCTGTTTTCAGCTCATTTTAATTTTTTTTCCAACAGGAGTCCTTGGACAGCCTAGAGTAGGATGTGGGGAATATTTTCCCATTTAGAAGTGTTGTCACTTACAGAATACTTTAGGAGTACATTATGAACAGAGGTTGGTAATGGCAGTCTGAGACATGACTGGTGTGTGGGAGTGAAGCACATACCCAGCCAAGCAGCAGTGCAGTCTGGGGTAATCTGCTACAATGCAATGCAGTAGTCCTTTACTTACGCAGGAAAGAAGGCAACTTACCCCCAGTATTCGTACTCCCATCTCAGGCAAAGGTTTTAAGAAAGATATTTTCAGTCATTAAATAATTCAGTCAGTGGGCCAACCTGCTCACCAACTTCAGAACTGATGATCCAGCTCTTTAGGTAGCACAGACCAGCCACAAAGCCATGAAACATTTTAGTCTTGTCAAAGCACTAGCCCGAAATTAGCTGGGTTATATATACTTTAACCAATGTATTTATTCAGCGCCATGAATTCTCTTGTACAGATGTAACAACTGTTATCTGTTTCCTCTGACTGCTGGATCTCTATTCTATGTTTTATGTAATACAATTTATATTTGCACTGTAAGAGGACCTTACTACAAATAAATAAATACAGAAATTAACTAATAAACTCAGCCCAGGGAATGTTATCAGCTACAACCATTGGAGCACGGAGGCCACCTTGAACAAGACTTGTCTTGGTGGCGGTGGGAGGCTGTACTTGTGCACCAATGCAATTTGTAGTAAGGTCAGTTTTATTCTATATGTGTCCACTATAATGCCATTTTCCAGGAGGTTTCTCAACTGCCTCTGGGGTCAAGCGATAATTCCCCCCCCTTCTAGAAAATTATATCTATTCAGCGCTTTAAGACAAATTATATTTGTAAAATGCACTATCACAAATAATGTTTGGTTGATTGAGTCTGCTTAGATTTTCTTATTAAACCAGTTAAAAAGCTCTGCCTTGTCTTGTCTAGAGCCAGAATGCCCCTTGACCATCCACTGTATACTAGTGTTGAAGGCTTAAGGCTACTTCTCAGTCACAGTTTGTGTACAGATACGCATCAGTGGCATATCCACTGCATACTGTATATGCAAATGGAGTGGGATCAAGCTGAGTGTGGTTTGTGTGATGGTGCTGGGTCTCAATGCATTTGGACACAAAACTATTGCAGTTATCATTTGGCGTTGTTTGGAAGCATACTGCCTATACTGTCTACACTGCTTTTACATAAGCAACATGGCACAGAAAACATTGACCACAGTTCTGCGAAAGCAACCTCACTTTAAAATCAGGAGTGTTCCTGTTGCAGACACGCAAACAAACGAAGCCCCGCGCATGAAAGCAGCATCAACACACCTTGTATCCCACTGCTACAAAAAGAGACAAAGGAATCTTCCAGGAAATAGGCTGAGATTGTTGTAGCAGGCAGGAATCACTGACATCAATTCCTCACTCCAGGAATCCAGTGAACCAAAAAAGGGTTCTTGCTTTATTGTCCTTAACATTAACAGTTTGCTCATTAACAGTTTTAACTCCGCCAGGTAAAGAACAATAAAAAGAAAAAGTTTTTTCACCAAATAGGTTCATAGATACCGCCTGCCTATGCAGATTAAAATGACCACCTGACCAACCGATTACACACATTACTCAGACCGCATCACTCCCTAAATCATAGCCCTCTCAACCAGCGGCCAATCAGTGGCTTTGGATCAATTTCCCTTTCCAGCAGCACCCTCATTTTGTAGTGCCATTTTGCACAGTGACACAAAGCGTAAAACCTGTTTTAACTGTTAAGGAAAAGGCTTTGGAATATGAAACATCTGCATGCTGCATACTGCATGCTGCATACACACACACACACACACATATATATATATATATATAAAAGCAGATTCCTTTTCATGGTGTGCCAAAGTCTGTTTCCATGGCGACAGGGTCGAACAAGC
Source organism: Hiodon tergisus (assembly GCA_025775045.1). Lineage (NCBI taxonomy): Eukaryota > Metazoa > Chordata > Actinopteri > Hiodontiformes > Hiodontidae > Hiodon > Hiodon tergisus. The sequence goes on along the minus strand of JAOVYW010056436.1, from coordinate 21,004 downwards.
TTTACAGCACACGGATCCACTTGAACTCCGAAGAGCACAGTGCATCAGCCATTAGATTTCCTGGTGGATTGTGGGATACTGCAATGCTTCTTCCTTCCTTTTTCCCCCTTTCAACACTCCACACAGCTAACCACCCATGTTCAGGCAAGCATATGTATAATATGATCCTTTCACAAAAATGTACATAATCTTAGCATATGTTGCTCCATCTTGTTACATCCATCTTCTTACATGCAAATCTTGCTCTACAGCACTTTTGTACATCGCTCTGGATAAGAGCTAAATGGCTATATGCCGAACAAAAAACAAAAAGCCACTGTTCAATTTTTCAATTTATTTGTTAAAACTAAAACATAGAAATAATAATTGTCCAGGATTACAAAATTTATGACTCTGTGCCTCCATTCGTATTTCAGTATAAAGTGTGCATAAAGTGTAAACATTAATAGACTGAATAGAATCAAATATTCTAAAATTGTTTAGTTGAGAGGCAAAACAAAGTAAAAAAAAGGCTTAAGCTCTTGGCTGATAAAGTTGGGGAACATCCTGAAAGCCTAACAGTAGCCTGAGCCTGGTGGAGACACGTCTCTGTGTGACGACCCAATTAGGGCAAACCCGTATTCGGTGCTCAAGGGGCACGGAAGATGGCTCCGTTTCGGAAGGCATCGGCTCAAGCAAACACAGCAGCAACAATTGACAAATAAAAGAAACCACTTAGATTTTTCAGTCGCAGTTCCTGAACAGGGGTTGCCGTCTTCTCCTGATCCATTCAGAGAATCCAGCTGCACTCACTGCCATGGAACCACCAAAAACCTGAGATCCATCTTAAGCCACCCTCGGTAGCTCTGAGAACCTGCCTTTTGAATTTAATTGGCTATTTAAAGAAGGGCAATTGCAGTTTTGTGGAAAATGCTCTTATTATTTGGTCTTTGAGGAAGATGGCCAGCATAGGGAAGGTATCTATAACTCACTGGCAGTATATTCTAGAGAGACTAGGCTACTGTGCTTCAGCATAATTATAATGACAACAGAGCAACCAAAACCAGATGATTTGCACTTCCCTGCCTTCAGTACACAGTAAAATTTGTGACCCATGCCAATCAAATAATGTATTTGCTTTATGAGAAACATAAATAAATAAACTTCAAAGAGCAAAAAGCAACTCTGAAATCTAAAGAGCATGCACAATACAATATCAAAATAATTGGTTATAATTACTGAATAAATACTGAAATTTGCTTAATTTTTTAGTAAAAACCAGACATTCCCACATATATTGCTCCACTGGTAAATAAACCCTTTGATTATAGGTAGAGATGTTCCCCACCATTGCCCCAGACAGGAGAGGGTAGTGGTGTGAGAGGGGGGGGGGTGTCAAATCGCTCTGACTACTCTTTGGTGAACATGTCGCCCCTGAGCTGTCAATTATACCAAATGGTTTAGGGGCGGAGTTGGTAGGTCCCCAGGTAACGGACAGACAGATGTCAGTAGGGAACGGATGTAGAGTCAACAGAGCGTGCTCAGAAAGAGTAGTGGTTGGGAGGGTGCGGCACACTTTGAAGAGCGAGCTAGCAAACAGAGTTCAAATCAGAGGAAGGCGCAGATGAGCCCCAGGGCTTGACGGCTGAGGGAGAAGGTTTTGATTTAATGAGGCTAATCCGTCGCGGGCAGAGCGCTGTAGCCTTACCAGCTCGGCACGTTCCTTCTCTCTGCCGTCCCCAGCCGTCTACCATAAGGGCTTCAGAGGCTACGATATGAACAGTGATGGCGGCTGAACGTACGGGTCTCCTGTGAACCATCCCCATGTCCCGTCGCTGCCAGGTGTCCCCAGACGACCTGCCTCTCCATTCTGCTGGTTGAAAGAATCATCCAGCAATTTAAGCGAATGGCTGTGTGATCAACAAGGTCCCTGAATCACCAACGATTAACACATCCGGATGTTAATCCAATAATAATTACAGAACAGGAGACTTAGGCAACTGCAGATGCACTCTAGGGTCTGAAGAACTAGAATACAGAATGTCAGAAAGTGGTGGCAAGGAATTTCCTTCATGCTCCTACACAAGCACACACGTAAAAACACAGATACACGCTCACTGCTGAACTGCAAGCTCACACCACTACGCTCACATGCCCACGGCACATGGTCTTACCATCACAATGTCGCATTGCATTAGTGCTGGAATTGGAGGTCGGGACTCCATTCAGTAACAAAGTGGTATGGGTTGATAATTAAGTCGGACAATGCAGTGACTGCCCTGGGCAGCAGAGTGAGGTGACCTGGAAGCCACTTTGTGTGGCAGATTGTGTGAGGAGACCCATTGGGGACACATCCCCCCACATCCCCATACTCCTCCCTGCTGGTCCTTTTTGTTGCACCGCTGGGGCTGATGAACCACAACACATTTAAAGACGTGTGCAGCATGGAACGTAGACAAGCTCACTGTGTATCTCCAACAAGCCAGGATGCATCTCAGCTCATGAGAGAAATTGTATGACCCCCCTGCAGCTTATGAAGATGGCCCTGCGGATCAACGTGAATATACAGCGCATACACAATAGGAGATACCCCATTTGAACTTTAAAAAAAATTTAGGCAGGGCAGGGTGTGGGATGAGACAGCTACGAATCGTATATCGTTTCGTGTAATATTGTATATTATTATTATATTTTCAGAAACAAAACTACTAAAGTAACAAAATTCATGCCAGAAACCCTCCACAAAGTATTTGTAAAACTATCAGCTGTTTTCAGGATGCTATATACTGGTTATATGCTGGTTTAATTAGTAAAATAAATAATCAGAAGACGTGGGAACAGGTGCACACTCTGGAAACAAAACTGATTAGCACACTGGTCTTCAATTCCAGTCCTTGCATACCCCTGTGTCTGCTGATTTTCATTACAACTGATCCCTTAATTCATTGAGTTAAACTAATAATGAGCTTCTTTAAAGACCTTTCCCGTTATATTCAGAAGTTAAACAGGTGAAGATATTTTAGATAAGGGCTCAATCAGGTAAACGACAGCTGGAACACAAACCAGGCAAACATAGGGGTACTGGAATTGAAAACCACAGATCTTTTTTGCACATTACATACAGTATTTTTCCCTGAAGGTAACTGCCACCTTTACACACAGACTTTACCGATATCCTTTCACTGTGGCGCGCATCTCGATGCACCCAGATATGACAAAGAAGACTAAGGCGTGCTAGTTGAGCATTCACATTCCCAAACTCATTTGTGCAGAAAAAATGAAGAATATATCTCCAATATATGCACACCGGGCCTTTCTAGTTGATGTTCTCCGAGGGTGCTGATGTCCAAAGGAAGACAGCTGTTTGATTTTGAACAGAGCTTCGTAACTAACAGAACAGAATCTCGCCTGGTGTTCATTCCTGTGTTTGTGGTGGAGGTGGGGGGAGGAGGGTGGTTCCAGCTGAATTCTCCTCATCTGCATTGCAAAAATTGCTTAGCACTCATTAGCATCTTGACGGCTTTTAAATTCTAAAGCATGCTAAGCAAACGCCGCTGATGTTCCCAACGATGAAGGAATGTTGTGCCGATTGTCGCAGTGAGGCGGCGATTTGTGTCACACACAAAGGTTTGTAATTGCATAATTTAAAGGTACGTATCGCACGCAGAGCATGAATAACTGAATAATATAGGCCTATGCGCGTAGGGGGATTTGCTACTTGCTACATGACTATGCAAAAATATACATTTTAAAATGTAAATATGACTCTTTTCAAGGTATCCAGGGGGAAAAAATGGGTTGTTGTCATAATCATGGCTCCCTGACATAGAAATATAAACCATCACCAATCAATTATTTCCCGTAAGAATCCCGAGTCACTGAGCAAATATGCCAACTCTACCTACAGCATGCCGTGACATTGTGCGCCTCTGTTAATACAAAAGCACAGCGGCCATGAAACCCGTTCCGTTTTTTTCTATTTAAAAAAAACCATGAAGACTTATGGTTAATATTTCTATTTCAGTGAACCAAGATTACGATTTTAACCAAAAGTACCCCTTCAAATGCAAAATATGAACCATCACTAATGGGTGAGTATACACAGGCAGTCGTGAGGAGAGCCAAATGGCTCTACACATGCTGAAAAGCACTATTTACATCACAGGCATGTTCAAGCATTATGGCTCTTCAGTCAAACTGGCCGTTGAGGGATCGGCTCCAGCGTTGCAGACCTCGGCGACTGATGCACCCTGGAACATGGCCCAAGGAGTGGCCTGTCCCCTTGTGGAATGGCTCGTAACATTCTTCAGCATAGGCAGTTTGCTGAGCTGATACCCCATCTTCACTCTGAACCTGCTTACGGAGGGGCTGGCCCATGGACTGAGACACATAACCGAAAGGCGAGAACCTGTCCTACTGAGAAGGTGTGGGACGAAAGCTTTCTGTTCCACTGATTGGCTTGCATGGCAGGTTGAAAGCGTTTCGGGTAAATAGGCAGGTTTAGGTGTGACAGAGTCTTGTGTGTCCAGTTTGGGAGTGATCATCAGGGATTCGGGAGTTGAGAGGGATTGGTTGTTTACGTCAATCACAGAAACAAAACACAATCAAAAATATGAAATGTAGTCTTCAGCAACCCCCCTCACAAGTTCAAGCCAAAAAAAAACTAAAGTCGTGGGGAAAAGAAAAGTAATATAGGTTCGGCATTTATGTTGCGTCCCTTGAACAATTAATTCCTGCTCTTGGAGATTTTGCGGTTTTATCCGCTCGCCATCTGTCTCGCTCCCAGCCTTCTCTCCCTCTCCCTTCACTGTTGGAATATAGAATAGGGCTATGACATTCCACCAGCTCTGGGACAAACTACAACATAACAACTTATTAATGCATGTTTTTTTTCTCTTGATAATAGTACATACAAGCCAACCAATTGGCAAAGATACAAATTTTACTTAAGTCTCCAATACTCAGGTCTGGTGTCTGAGGGTAATAAGAGATCGGATGTCTCACAAGATTTGGCATAACTGCTCAGAGTGTCTGGGTTCCCAAGGGAAATAACCCATTAGCGATGGTTCAAATATCCTATTTGAAACGGAACCAACCAAAAGAAAATGTTGCTGAGTGAAGTTATCAGAGTGAATATATAGTGAAGGACTGGTGAGACCCTTCCCTGGAGCTAGAATCAGCTGACAGACATTGAGGGCCAAGGTCCTGCTGCACCAGCTTGGCAGAACATGATCTGCCCCTCTCAACCACTTGTGCACGTGGTAAGTATCCAAGAACTGCGCACAGCAACAGCACACACAGGCTGAAACATGCACACACAGGCTGAAACACGCACACACGTTGCTAACCTGGATCTGTGTGTAGCCCATAAAATTAGTGTTTACACAACATGTGATCTCAGAGAGAGGCCTGCCCAACTGCTCAAGCAGAATATATTCCAGTGTAATGGGGTGTAAAATCTCAGCACAACTGAGCCATGCGCCCACCACAAGCACACATGCCGTGCAGCTCTGTGACATCGACAACCCAAACCTCACAAGCAGTAAAAACTCATGCAGAGTGACTTCCAGAGCTGTTATGTTTATAACAACTCTGGTGCTTATAAGGTAAGGTATCACAGCTGTGTAAGAAGCTACATGTCTGGCTGTGAGCCCTGGAGCTCATCTGCTTCACCCCTGCTTTTGCAACGGTCCAGGAGAAAGCAGTCCGAATCAGCGTCTACAGAGCTCCTGCTGATGTCCGTAAAGCCAACAAGTCAGACACAATCAGCTGTATGGGAGGTACTGGAGGACACCAGGAATGGCAACCTGACACCAATAGCACTGCACTGCACTGCACTATATCATAGCACTGAATGAAAACTGAGTGGATGGAATAAAAAATAAGAAGTAACTTAACACAAAAAACAAGGACGATGATATAAAGACCACATACAAAAACAGGACATTTTGAGCAAGTGCGGTTCTTCAGCTCAGATAAAGTCCACGAAAGTTTTTCATAGATTTAAAAAAAATATTTTCCAGAAACTCTTTTCAGCAAAACGAACTCACTCCTCTTTAAAGGTTTAGATACGATGGCCTCCTCTTACACCACGATTCCAAAAGCTATTATAGTAGCTGGGGTTTGGGGACACACCTTTAATGAAGCAATAAAGTTTAATACACTGGATTGGAGCAGCAGTGCCCCAGCTGGCGTCGCTCCAACAAGCATGATGACCAGCGCCGCACGCCGCCGTCCTCATATCCTCTCTGCTGAGCCACTCTCAGGTGAAGCGCTGGCCAGAGGAACAGCTGCTCTCGCGCAGACAGATGGCTCATTACTATTGTCCGTGCAGTTACCACAGCTTCAAACATCAGATACACGTGACGTGACTGTGTAGCACTTTGTGTTTAATTTTTAGGTGTGAGGGGTATGGGTTAGAAGAGGTGTCTTTTCTCAGGAGCAGGGAAAACTACCATCCTTTCCATGGTAAGACGGAAAGTCTTACTCTGAATCAGACCTTTTTTTTTTTTTTTTTACTTGTGATTGCATTGTTGCTGTGATTTGTCCATGTATGGCGTTTCCATTTAAGAAGTCCTGCACAGGGACTGTATTTGCAAATTTTAAATGGATCTGAAAGACACAAAGAGCTGTTTTCAATTCTACTCAGGTTTACCTCTGCAAAACTAGCAACAAGGCAATAGCACATCATTTCAAAATTCCTATAATCCAAGATGCAGAGTTCATAATTTTAATGGAATGTTTAATTATAGCATATTTCATGGACCCCAGAATGAGCAGCTTGACTCAAGCCAACTTCTTTGAAATGTAAACTATGTAATTTGGGGAGTGTGGCAAGGAAAAAGAAATGATTACCTCATCATTTGAATTTAACGTAATTTGCTTTTATGCAAGTAACCCACCAAACAAATGTAACTTGTAATAGGGAACTTAAAATTCATCACCAGTCACTGAAAGAAATTACCCTCTCAAGAAAAGAGTGGCTACGTCCTCTTCTTCTGGCCATTATGGTGAGGACTTTTGAACCCTTGGGAACAAACACATAACACGGGAGACCTTGTTGAAAATTGGCTCCGTTAGTGGAACTCTGGGAAATGGCAAGACGAGTCTGAAAGACCAAAGTGTCCATTCACAGACTTCTGTATTAACAGTAGTCACTGAATAAAAAATTGGGTTGAAAGAGGGCAATGTAGGGAGCGACAGTCTCCATTTTGGCCCCCTGGATGAACACCTTGTCCTTAAGGGATTGGCAAATAACTGGAAAAGGTGCGGAAGGCTTTTCTCCCTCCCCATCAGAGTCTGAGGCATTACATTCACTACAACCCTGACTCCTGATACTGTGGCTGATCAATGAAATGTGAGTCACGGACGATGGAATGGTGGGAACTGAGAGCTTTTTCTTATTACGGATCTCATATTTCACATATTACAGTACAATTCAGAATTACACATAACCGGTGATACTGGATTTCTCATTTTCTCAGTACAAGATTCTGGAAGATAGATTTTGAGAAAAAAAGGCTAAAGCACCTTATCCCAGAACTCATGAAAATTTAAAAACTGACATTTACGCAATAGTCACGGTCTCACTTTAAAAAAAACATTTCAAAGATCAAAAAATGAAAACCTGATTTGCCTCATCTGATTCAAAATGTTTCCCCATCCTACTCATTAGATATCAGATATTGAGATGTATAACATCCTTACCATTTAATTTATTTTAATTACATTATTTATTGTTTTGAAATACATTTAAAAAGTACAAATTATTAATGTCTACCATTTTTCCGGCTTTGGTCACAAACATCTGGTCACCATCTGATTAGCCACTGGCAATAGTAGTGTTGCCTAACAGAGGATGTTAGAGGATATTAATTGTATAAATTATGACACACTACACGATCATGCCAAAATACATTTTAAAATAAATATTAATACGGCTCTTTTCAACACTGCATGCAAGGTCACCAAAGTCACCATATTAATATTACATATCACATATTACAAAATTGTGAGTAAAGGCGCCTGGTTCAGGTTAATCCGGAATATGCGTAACTTCAGCCATAAATATAAAAAACATAGCGCCATCCTAGTGTTGCATTCCTAACCCTATAACATGGCCCTGTGTTAGTTCATAGATTGCTTTGTTAATAGTGTCCAGAAAGAAAAGCAATTCTCTACTCATGCATCATAAACCGAAAACCTAGGGGTTAAACCTTTTTTAATTTTATGCAAACAATGCACCAGTAGACTCAAAATGGCTCAAAATATAACAAGACACATTAACAAGACAGCTTAGTGAATCCATGCCATCCAACTTTTGTCATCTGATCCCCGTCCATTTTTTTGACCTCACTATGAGTAGCACAGACACATTGGAGCTGCAGATCCTCAGGTTGCTTCGCATTAATGGTGTCATTTAAGCAGCATCACATACACCCAGAGATCAAACACTGTCAGTATGATATCAATAGCAAATAAGGTTGTGCATGATAAATATTTTGACTATCGATAATTTCACTGCTGTTGAGGCCAACTATTAAACGAGTCTCCCACCCCCACTCAAAATGAGAAAAATAATGCAACATGACAATTATAAATTATAAAATAATTAGCTAATACAATAACTTAAACAACTTTGTTAAATATACATTAATTAGGTTATCTAAAAAATACTTTCCTTCTCGGAAAGTAGGAAATGCCACCCCCATCCTTATCAAACTCCACTGGCTTCACTGGATCCACCATAAGATCCTCACCCTCACTCACCAAGCTACCACTGGATCAGCTTCTGGTTACCTCCGCACGCTAATCTTGCCGTACAACCCCACCAGATCCTTGTAATCCACCACTGCCAGGTGCCTAGTGGTCCTCTTACAAATGCAAACAACATCCAGCCAACTCTTTTCAACACTCAAATGGTGGAACGCCCTTACTGAGTACGTCAGACAAACTGAGGTCTACACAGTCTTCAATAGGAAACTGAAAACGTACCTCTTTCGCCAATATCTCACGCCTCAATCCTGAACCCCGCCCAACCCCATGAATTCTCATGTTCTATTCTTGATGCTTAGATTAGGTTACGTTTTACTTATATTCTCTGTTAATGCATAGATTATGATGCTTTTTGTAATTTAAGCATGATTATTGATATTATGTTATCTCTTTGCAGAATTAGTCTTTATACCTACTCTCGGTAATTGTCATAACGGCAAGATATCTCAGTTTCTTATTGCACTTTAACCCCTAAACTACAGCACTTATGTATGTTAGCGTCTGCTAAATGCCTAAAATGTAAAATGTAAAATGTTGGAAACATATGAAAGGCCATAATAACACCAGCAACTGCCTGACTAACAGCGAAAGTATAAAACTGCAAAATTTTAAAAATCCTGTAGAATCTGGTTAGCTAATGTATTCAATAAAACATTTTCTTTTACTTTACCATATTGACAAACATTCATCTGCCGTCTACGGAAACATACCTGTGCATTCAAGATTAAGTGAAAAAAAGCTAAGTATGCAGCTAGCTTAATAATATTATTTAATAAATAACTAAAAGAGTGAACAAAAAGACTGAATGGCATTAACAGGATAGCTTTTGACATAGTGTGGGATAAAGTTTTTTAGCATGCACAGTCACACTGGCATGGCCTCATTGCAAAGGATTCAATGGTGGTTTGTTGTGGTCCTTCATGTCGTTTTAGAATTTTGATTTTAGGTGGTTTAACATACCAGTTGTATATTTAAACTGCACTTCACATATTATTATGCTATTACATATTACACTTATCAGTGTTTTCATTTACTTTGTTAAAATACGGCTGTGCATAACTTTTCTGTAAGGCAGACTAGAAATAACAAATCTTCACCCTCCATTCAGTAATCTTCATTACTGCTAGCTAGAGAGCCAATGGGTAGCATAGTCGGATAGGTGCATCGTTACCAAATAGTCGAATGTTTGACTATTCGGCAAAAATGCTAATAGCAATGTAGTAATTTATAGCAATGCCCAGGTCTTGTGTGAGAGTGAACATTAACAATTTAGGAGGTATGCCATTGCCTCTCTGGGGAAGTGACACAATGGTGGCAAAATAACTTTCATATTGTCTAAAAAACATCCGGCTGCTTGCTACTACATTAACACCAACGTTTAAGATTAAGATTCCACACTATTGACACAAGTTTAGACATGTTTTGCCACCAAATTTTACCTGTATGTTTGCTTACTAATTTTTTCCAAAAACAGGAAAAGAAAACGTACCATTTTTTCCCCCTGATGTTTCTTTCTCGGGGTGATGCTTACCCTTGTCAAACACAGAATGTAAATCCACCTAATCAAATACAATAACATCTTTTGCCAGGACATTCATAATAGCCCCTAACTACAAAATCCACAACATTTGTATTTTGAGAAGCTGTAGTTCAATTGAAGCGTGCCACAAATAAATCAAATTAAGTTTAATAATTCACCAACTCAATATTGACAATATTTCCAAATCATATTAATCTGATATTCAGTGCATTTCAATATTTATTTCTAAGATTAGGATATAACAGAAGTAAATGAAAAATACCCAATAAGTACATTCGAGATGTAATTCGAATTCAGTATTCCAGCAAACACCTGGAAATATCTGAAACATTCCTGCTAGATCTTAAAGTTGATTGTCTGTTGAAGCTCAATAGTTTTGTAAATACCAACTTAATTGATACCAACAGAATCAAGGCCGGTTAATACTTAAGTTGACTGAAAATCATCGTTGTCACAACATTGTGAGGCTTGTAGTTTCTGCAGACAATCGCTTGGAAAAAAAGGACAGACACTGTTAGCATCGCTGAGAGATGTCTGAACTTTGACCTTGTCCCCCGAATCCACTAAAATGTTTGTGGAGAAGCTTCTACTGGAGTGTCACAGTGCATTTATAGTTCAGTGGTAGTCGACACTGGTTATTGGGTGACAATCACAGAGAGCTTGCTGTTGCTATGTTTTTGGTCAGGCAACAGAATACAAACCAGTCTAATTTTTTTCATTCTGATGTCGGTTTATGGCTGTGAGATATGAGTTTTAGTGAACACATATTTCAGAATCTTTTTTTGTCAATGCAAATTTTGTGTTAGTTTTTCTTTCATTGTGATAATGCCTGTCATAACATGGGGAGCTTGGAATGCCAAATGGCTCTGTTTATACTTCTACGTATATGACTTGCGACATGGTTTAACAACGTGTATTTCGCTCACGTCATCTGCGTCCCAAAGAATAGCTATTTTCTTTTCTGATGTAAGCTTCACACTTCCCCAGTTCAATCATTTCCTCCACATTTAGTTTAGACATCAGCTTAAACTGTCACAGGCACCGGCCTCCGTTGTATTACTGCATCAGTACTGCAGCTCTACCTGGCTTTGTCAAATCATAGGATTCCGAAGATGGTATATGCCAGTCTCCAATCCCAGAACTTCGGTTGAAGGTGAGACCCTTCATGAACAACAGGGGCGTGTTCATTCCTAGATAAGGTTTGGATTAAAGAATGACGCATTTCAAGTACTTAGCCAGTCCCTCTAGGGCTCAGTTTCAGGATAAGACTTCGTTTCATTACTAACATTCACATAATTAGCACATTCGCATGCAGTGAGTGGTTATTTTCCGTAACAAGTACTATGTAACAGAATACGTTTTAAAAGTAACCCTCCAAACTCTAAATAGGTAGGAAAAGCTTGCAAAAGGTGACCTCGTGTCCAAGCTATCAGTCTAAGACAGAAATCATACGACCGGGTGCAACAAAACCCTGTCTCAGGACAAAAATGTAGTCCAGCTGAAGGACTGTGCCTTACCTTTCATTGTCCACATTGCGAAAGCCTGGCAGGATGTTTCTGAAGCTGCTGTTGCGGTCGAGTTTGGGTTGACTCTTGGTCCGTTTTATGGAACCCTTCAGCCTGCGGCTCAGGAATCCCTGTTGTGAAAGAGATCAGGTGAAAAAATTAAAAGGGGAGACCTTTAATATTTAAATTCATTGCAGAAATAAAGACAATCACTGGAAGCCGAGTTCCACAAGCATCTTCCACAGATGGGTCTGTGTAACACTCCTCTCACCTGCTCTGGCTGCCACATCTACATATATAGGGGAAACAAGTGTCGCTCAGTGAAAATTGCATGAGACAGACACTGACTTAGAAATACATATATATAACTATATGTATAACACTGCTATTATAATAATAATATGAATAATAATAATACTAATACAAATAATAATAGTATAAATTATTATTAGTATTAGTCTTTCATCTAGTATAGATTATAATAGTATAGTATAAATTCCTCTAAGATATGACAAATAAGGGTTATTTCTAAATTTTCTAAATAATCGTTTGCCATCATAGATACAAAAAAATCAACTCAACATAATGACTGGATATTTTCTTGATAAAGATGGGCGTTCTCTAATTCCCCCAAAGTTCTCAAAGATGCTGGTTTAGCCATAAAATCACATTTAAAATCTATTAAAAGGAGGCTTATTTCTACATGAGAAACCTATTATGTGATAGCAAGATCGAGAGACTTATTATTCCTTAAACAAAGTGAAAAACGGATCCATGCATTTTGTTTAATGGAGATTAACTGCAGGGCATTCCTGTTGGGCGCCCGGATCCAGCTGGGAGAAAACTCTACACGATTAAAAGCGATTAAGGACGTCTTCGCTGGCTGCCTTTAAAACTCCGGACCCCATTTTAAACCACTACCCTAATCTCATAAAGCATTCAAACAGCTTTCCCCAGGCTGCCTTAAAGTCCTAATCCCATACAACCCCAGTGTGACTCCATCATTCATAAGCGCTGACCCGTTCGTTCTTCACAAAATTGTGTAAGAGAAAGCTCAGGAGACAATCAGGCCTGTTACATACAACCCACAAAACCGTAGCAAACAACAAACAATTCACTTCTCGGAAGGTGCAACTCCGGCCGGGTGATCTGAGGCCACTGCTCGGCTGACGTCCGATCCATATTAATACGATTATATGGCTTGTTAGGCTTGTTGCTCTTACACAAACTGACCAAGGGATTCTGCATAAAGCGGCCCGTTGCACTTTATTAATGCATTCCATAGTAATCCAATGTGATCATCTTTTATTCAATGTTATCAGCTTCCTAATTTTTCTGTTTCTCAGAAATCTTACCATGTTGCACATCCACTTATCGCCTAGGTGGGCAATCTCAGTCACAGTATCTGCAAGTATTGGTCCACCTTACTGTTCCACCTTCCACTTAACTGAACTCCTTATTTGGATTAGAGATGATCTCACCAGATGTTCCCAGATGTGTATCATATGCTAACCGAGATGTTGCTTCCACCCTTAATCTCGACGAAAAGGATTGGGTTTTTTTAAAATATTCCATTGTTACCATTGCTACCTCTGACGGCTCAGCGGAGGGACATTTTAAGTTTTATTATAGAAGGGTTTTGCTAATTTCTTTGATGCATTAATTTGACAACCTTTTCTTTCCAAAACAGGCCGTGTATCTTTTTTACTGTGTATCTTTCCTTTATCTACAATTTAAAACTATATGCATGTCCCCACATGTTTTTCCATATAAATATCAATTATTATTACAACTTTCAGATGTTCTTTAGGTGTGGTTTTATCATATTTATCTTTTTAATTTTATATTTTTTCTAATCCTTTCACTCCAGGCTTAATCTTCCTTCCTGCTCTGTATCAGTCATTGCTATAGTTAGCTACCATTTTATATGAATAATTTAATTGCAGTCGTGTTCATTTCTTTCAATCAATCAATGCACAGCATGCAGTTTGTGAATACTCTTGTGCTGAATAATCTTACTGAAAGTCAAACAGACAAACAACCACATCTTGAGGCAGGAGATCTCAAACATAGGATCTTTTCACTCACAAAGTGGATCGTGAGTAATGGGTTCAACATTACATCACAAACAAAATTTAATAAATGTAATAAAATTAATTAATACATTTTTGAAAATAAAAGCTATGTGCATGTTCTACAACACAGTACCGAATAGAGGAAAAAAAAGACCTCTTGGACAATGTACTATTAAATGTACTATAAAATGAATTCACCTCTCCTGTGTGAGGTCTGTAAACATACGTCCACTTCTCAACACCCAAAACCCATTTCTGGCAGTAAGCCCCAGACTTGGATGATAAAATGGGCTGGCAGGTGGACTGGCATGTATTCCATGCCTCATTTTTGGACAATGTAGTTTGTTGCAAATACGGGTATTTCCTACTCTCTTTGTCCACTTCATTTTTTCTGTGATGATTACAGCTCTCCGCCCAAACAAACGAAGGACTCAGAATTCAGCCGAGTGAGATTCAATGACTTGCACACAACAGCACAGTTAATTCAGCGCAGATTGGTATTGTTTACCCAATTTTCTGGTTTAAATAAACATCGGCTTACACTCTTCACTTCTTATTGCCTCCGGTGTTCTGTTGTTCTTAGAACACATACCTTTTTTTGGTTCTTTATTAAGTGGGTCTGTCACTTTTAATATTGTAAAAACAATTTTTTATTTTATTTTTTTTGCATATTAAGACAAATAGTTGTCTGTAAAGCCAGAACCCGAGCTCTACAGTTATACAGCGATATATCTCTGTAATATTTCTAACCATACCTTCACAGCTCCATCAGTGAAGGAGGGTAGCCTGGAGACAAAAAGGAGCTTAACTCACTACTTCAGGGATTTCTCCTCCACTGCTCTCAGAAACCAGCTCACTAACTCACTAGGCCTATCTTCAGAGAATTACTAAAACTATGTTAAATTAATCATAATTGTAGTAATGTTATAATAAAACTCTTTTATGACAGAAATACCTCAAATCAGCTTACAGTTTGGCTTGCTATAAATATTATTGTAATTATTAGGCCTGCATATATCTCACGTAGAACAGGAGTGAGTAACTTTGGTCCTCGAGAGCAACCTCTTAAACTGACACCCCACCATTATCAAATGCATTAGAAATAGAGGAATATGGTTTTCAATGTTTTCCCCCAAAGTATCCCTCCACCTCATCAACTGCTGTGTCACCATGTCAGCTCCCTAGTTTTATTACTGAAACAACTTTAATATTATCAGTCTGTTTAACTCACAACACAAAAAGCTGCCACATCTCTCTGTGGATATTTTAGATTTATTTTTTTGATCTGAGATGTAAAATTTGTCCAGGATAGATTTCGGAATCCACATGCTTTAGACAAGTTCTGGAAAAAAAACACTTGCACATCTTCAGGCTGTTACTGGCAGTTCACAATCCATGTAAGATCTAAAACCAGCAAAAGGAACAGACTTTTGTTTTCCTTCCTCTGGCAGCATCCTGTGCCTTTAATTGCTTTTTCACTTCCTGCTCTGCCCGCCATATTTCCACAAAGTGAATCTGTTTCATGCTTATTACCCCACAGTCATAAACTCACCACCTGCCTTCGCCAGTCTGTCTGTGCTCATCATCTCAGCCCCTTTTGTTACCTCCCTCATTAACACATTCCTTATTGCAAGCCAATCTCCTTCTGTTCTCAGATCAGGTTATCAATATGTTTAGCATAATCATGAACCCCAATCTAGCAAGACAAATAGCTTGTCATGAACTCTCTGCCCCCTTTTCTTAGCATTCTATACGTCACCTGCTTCAATTGAAATTCTGTTCATCTCATTTGCTAGAAAATACCTCTGTGATATCTCTAAAGGACTTTTTGTGAGTGCAGCCCCAATCTGCTAACTATATTTGCATTGATTTCTATGTCAATGCATAGACATAGCATTCCCCTCCCCCCCTGTTTGGCAACTGCAGGTGCTGCTCATGCTTGGATCTCCTCTTCATGTCCTACTCAGGATGAGCAGTAGCAACAGAGACGGCTGCAACGGTCAAAACTGAAAATGATCAGACCGTGATATTGCATTACTGACCTTAATATTCTTGCTAATCGTGCGAGACCAACGCGAGCGATCAATGACAGTAATCACGTATCTCACGGTGGCCTAATTGAACAGTAATAAATTACATTTTGACGGAGACTATTTGGTAGGTCAGGACAAGCAGAGAAAAGGACAATAACAGCTCGCCTTCTCTAATGAAGCTCTCAAACTAAACAATTAATCAAATCCTTTCTTTTTTTTTTATCTCCTTCCTTCCGTGCTGTTCACATGCTGCCTCAAATTATAACTTTCACCGGAATAGTCAAGTGAAGCTAAATAATCGTTTATTATTCATCTTAAAACCTGTGCTGCATTGTGGCATCTTTTATCATAATCACTAAATGTAATGTACATTAATACATGTGTGGTTGGTTTGAGCTGCTCCTGAATAAATCATATTTTTTACTCTGTTGCAAAAATCCAAATCTGGTTTTGTGATTTTGCAATGTTTAGAAAGTTTCTGAAAGTCAGCATGTCTCTGAGCTCAAATTAACTCTTATTTGAGGCATAATTTCCAGCAAAGGAGAAAAATAAGTTTGGAGGGTTAATTGCAAGGGTTAGTAGGAAAATATTTCCAACACTGCAGGGAAATGTAATAACAAATGACATCCAAATCAGAAGAGAGATTTTGAACGCAGCGAATATTTTTTCTTATCATAATGGTACATTATTAGGATTACATGGCCATCATGTTAAACGACCAGAACAACACATACTGTAAATGCTGCTTCATCTTAATAATCAATCATTTTCAACTGATAAAAATTGCAGCAAAAATTCAGGCATAGTCGCTGGCTGTAGCCCAGATCAATTTGTTGATAACTTGCTAGCTTTCTGGCTAGCTTTGAGGCACGACTACCCAGCAAACAGTAGATCAGTAATGGTATTCATATATCTTATAGTTTCTTTTCCCTATTTATCTGGTCTGGAAGTATGTTTCATTAGAAGTTATACCTTTATGCAGCTGACAAAGGAAAGATATGGGTTAACTCAAAAGAACAGATAGTGTAAGGGTTGTGAAATTAATCACGTAAGAAATCATTCTGGGAAAGAAAAAATTATTTAAGGACAAATAGCTTACAGTTACATTTAACACACAACAGAGAGCTTGCCGTTTCAGTCCAGTTTTTTCATTCTCTTGACAAATGGCATCAATAGCCAGGTATCAGCTCTGGGCAATACCAAGAATTACATTATGAACATGTTGACAGTGCCTGGTGTACAGAGAGAATGAAAGCGAAGCCGGCTGTGATTATTTTATTTAACAAACTCTGTCCCTTTCCTCTAATCAGTTTTTATTATTCTATACGATTTGAGACTTGCAGATAGTGTGGAATGGTAGTCAAGGCACTGGACCTTGGTATCCGACTCCTTCAGTAAATACCCAGATTCATGAGTGTTTAATGTTGCTCGGGACTCAGACGTGTGCTGTGCAAAGAAATTATTTATCGAATAAACAATGCCCTGAATGAAATGCTTTTTAGAGAGAGATTGAGAGAGAGAGAGAGAATGTGTGGCCTACTGTGGCTATATCATACACGGACACCAACTATTATAGAACAAAGTGTCAACTTGCTTTTAGGCCTCAGTAAGTCATTGATACCACACAGTAACAAATGGAAGCACTTAATAACACACTAATAACCTCTTGTAAAACGGAAAAATGGCACAAGACAAAAATCACCCACGCACAGACTGCATGCCAGTCTGTTTCACACCAGATCTATATTTCCTCATCTACATTCAGCAGAGAATCTGTCTTTGATATGACTGACATTAATGTTAGGATTAATTAACATTAACGAGGATGGAGGCTCAGTGTGGTGTTTGGCATGCTAAGCGTGCTCCTGTCAAGATGCCCGCCATTCAGAATTCCCTCGACTTTAACAGGTTGTGTGCATATTTTTTAATCATGGGAAGAAAGTTTTACACAATGTCTATGCTTATTATGTACAGTCACCTATAACGCCATAGGGATCATGCAGTTCTTTAAAACTATGAATTTATTGCCCATCTAACCCATCTAAGAAGGTGTGGCTTTTAGAAAATAAAATAAAATAAAAACAATAACCTTAAAGTCATATTTATTTATATCAATATTATGGGCATACATATTCAAAATAAATATTAAAACCATCTAAACAACAATTAAACAAATATTACTGGTTTTGGTGGTGATGAAAGAGTCATGGGTTAAATTCCAATGTCTACGAGTTTTCTGACCAATCAAAAAGTTTAATGGTCATCACACAGAGAAGCTAATTGGTTACATCTCCTCAGCCCCTTCTGTGGCTCCCAATGAAACTGTACTGGCAGAGTGACAGGATTTGTAGTAGGCAGAATTGCTGCACTAAGTGTCTGCACATTCTTTGTGACTTTTAGAAGGCTTTGTGCAAGCTACGTTTAGATTTCAGTTATGATGGAAATTGCACATGACATTAGCTAGCTAATGAATTTTATGTCAGATTTTCTAACATAGTTACGTACATTTTTCATTTTTAATCAAATGTTGCCTAACATTATATAATAGCTTGATAAGGCTGGTTTGGTTGTCTTTTATTGTGTCAATGTAATTTTTTTAATTTTACGAGTAAGCTATGTTGACCTGTTAGCCGGCTACAGACTGTGTTAACAAACGTTAAATCTGGAGTGCCGACATTGTCGAGTGGGTGGCAGAAGGGATACCCCAAACTGCACTACATGCCACTGTTATAAAGTTTAAACGCATTCATTGGGTGGAATTTTAATGTGATTAATTGTGAAATTTAAGAAATTACGTTTTAATAGCTGAATTTAAATAGCTGAGTACGTAGATTATGACAGGGTTTGACTGAGATATAGCTGTAGCTACACGTGGTTTTCAATTTATATTCGAGCATGACAATATCTTAAAACTCTTTGATGATGACTGACTGATTTGCATGTCATCCTGGACAAAGATGTCAGATTAATAATTATAATCATAATAAATAATACAGATTTTATGTGACAATTCCTTTATATTTTTGGAAGATCTAAAATAAACCCATCATTTATAGAGAGGATGGCCTCAAAATATATATCCAATTCTTGCACCTGACATGTCATGGTGTGGTTCTTCTCCAACAGATATTTCATGTTCAAAAAGACAGATTTTATTTAATGATGGCTAGGTATTCCATTCATTGCTCCATGTGTTCCATTAGGTCCAAACTAAATTCTAAACTACAGATGCTACAAATGCAAACAATTTCACAAGAAATGCATGTCGTTCTGACATCATACATACATTAGTTGTTAAATATTCTGGAGTCGTCTCAAAGTGCTTCAAAACATGCAAGAAATAGAATTAATTGGGCAATGACATTTAGAAACACAATTACGATACAGGCAGAAGAAGTCTTGTTATACCATGCCTGCCCTACAGCCTCTAACCATGCCGTACATACATTAATAAAATGCTTTTATTCAGACACATTAGCATAGAATGTAACACACCGAAGAAAACACAAATGCCCTACACAGCAATTGTGTCATTTTGAGACACACACTAAAACTCAACACACAGAACCACACGAGCATGCAAGCTCATATGCAATCTCCAATGCATCCATGTTTTTCTCAAGCATGTTTGCCCACTGACAGTGCCCCTTGTGAAATGGCTCCATCAGCTGGATGCACAGCTAACAACAACAGGAAGCAGGAAACAGTAACCACACAAGAAAGCAAATGGTTTATGATGGGGAGCCACAGTTGGAAGCCATCATCTGGCTCACTGTATAAACCAATCAAATACCTGGCTTGAATTAGAGTGGTTAATGGGAAGAACACCAGGTGTAACAATGCCGGGGTGTGAAAGCAGGAAAGCTATAATAAATGCATGTAAAACTTGCTCTAATTTTTTCCAAAATAGATAATAACTAGCTTCCTATAGTGTACCGTTAACAGCTAATCATACTTTGCCTATTGCTTTAATGCACATATTAAGTTATGCAGAAATAATAAGCATATGCTATTTTTTGGTCCAGCTCATTTGAGCAACCACTGATCTGTTGTTTTCTCATCTCTTGTTTCCCCAAAACATACTGATAGACTAGTGATCTGCGCCTACACACTAGAAAGAGATCAGAACTTAAAGATAAACCCATACACTAAGATGGAAGCTGGCCAGATGAAGTGAGACTAAGGTGGGCTGTGGGAAAAGGTTCAGGTGTTGGCCAGCCCCTTTGGACCAGTTCAGAGACATCACAACGATGGCACAGATTCACAACAGATGCTACCGCCCCGGAGACTGCTGAGTCTGGTTTTAGACTGACGTTCAGCGCCTGAGCAACTAGCACCATTGGATCAGTGGTGTGCCACAGTGATAAACGGAATCACACTATGTCATGGGCTTTTTTGGAATACATTTAAATGCATTGCTTATAAAATGTTCAAAAAATTTCAGCAAAAAATAAAATTAATATAATATGTTGTAAAAGACGCAAGACAAGAAGGTAATATTATAGCCAACTGAGCTATCACTAGGCAGAACAGAGAGGCCTAATATCAATGCTTAAACCCTGTGCATATAAATGTCTCTAAATGTCATTAAAAGTCACATGATTCTCGATCAAAATTTGTAAGCATGATTTGTGTACCTTCACGCAGGAAGGGAGGCTGTGAAAGACGTGGGGATATCAGGTGATCCCAATGGGATAAGGAAGGAGGCCAGGAAACCGCGGCTCTCTCCCTGTCTCTTTCTCTCCTCCTCTTCAGACAGTTCTTCAAACGGAGAGGAAGAGAGGAGAAGCGAAACAGTCCAAACTGACATTTCAGAAAGATGGGTGTGCGGTTGGGGAAAGGGCTCTGGAATTAAGTGGACAGGCGGGCGAGTCCGGCAAGTTTTTCTACATTGTTCACTGACAGCCCTGGAATGGGGGGCCTATCCCCGCTGTCTGGAAATGATTTTCCCCTTTGACGCTGACCATGACAGAAAACGAAAACGCTTTCTTCACTAAAAAGTCCTCAGTGTCAAAGAAGGGGAGAAACAGAGGACAATCGATGGCAGTGACATCACTGGTTGGTCCTTGTCTGAGCCCTTTTACATTGATTGACGGT
>JAOVYW010056425.1:3733-23108 GCA_025775045.1 Hiodon tergisus | reverse complement strand
CCTGGTTTCAGGGAAGCCGGCCCAGCTGCCCACACACGGCATTCATCTGAAAGGAGGCCTTTTTGCATTGAAAGTGAAACTTAAGCCCTTCAAAATTAAATCCTTCAAATCCTACCCTTAAAGGAGGACATTCCGTGAGCAACTTCAAATAAGCGATGTGAAATTATACCTCATTAATTTATACCCTGTAATGTCGTTTTTAGGAAATTCTTTGTTTGAATTACTATATATAAGTATATGTCGTACTATTTGGTGTGTTAAATAAGGAGGTTTATTCTGCATAAAGTAATTGTATGAGTATTTCACATTGTATAAGTTTTACACACATATTTAAAATGTAAATTAACTTAAAGTGCTGTCATTTGTTATAGACATTTTGCTAAATAAACAGGCTGTAGTAATGTTGTCCCTCTATAGTCAGGCCCCTTGTGTTTGTCGGTGACAATCATTGTGAATTTTATTTAACCATTCTTCATTGCTGACAACCCCTTACATCACTCCCCATCACGTTAATGGAGTTTTCAGTGATTTATTTTAGACTAATTTTGCTATGTATATAGTTTACCTGACACAGGCTTTTTAATTTTAATTATGATCCGAAATTAAAATCTGGAAAAATGATGTTCCCCTCACAAGCATGCATCAATGGCTGAATCAGTGTTATTGTAGTCTGGTGCAAAATGAATAAACAGACGATGTAATGCAGAACGCCTGTGTAAGTTTGACCATGTTGTGGTGAAACCACATCAGGAAGGTTACACGCATTTCACAACACCTCATTGTGTCACTGTTTCGACCCTTCGTCCTTCGTTTTCTAGTCAGCCACCAGTATAGCAGTGTAAAGTAAGTACTACTGTCAAATAGCATAGTGTAACTTTCACAGCCGTGTGTTTGAAAAAGACAAAAGAACCCTCCAATTATCTTTTCACAGCGCCAAATAAACTAGCAAACTTATCATTCGAGACACTATTCATAAGTTTAACAAGTTATTCTAATCCATTAACAATCAATGTGTTATTATTAAGTCTTCCCTCTCCTCCTTTATCCGCTTGTTAAGATTGTAAGATTCGATGAGGCGTTTCTCATAAATACAATGGAGGGAATATGAATTTCCCTCAAGGGCACAGGCAACGGTAGAATCGCAGCTCACAATCAGCGTGCCCCCATCAAACCACAGGATGACTCAGACTACATGTTCACTTCCAGTGTTTAATGTCCGGATAGGTCCCATGCATCTCTGTGTCTCCTTATTGTTTTTTTTGTTTTTTTTATCCTGTCGCTAGCTTTCAAGCAGCGCTTGTAATTTGATTATGCCTAATGTAAGAAAAAGCACTTTTCAAGACGAACGATTTATTTCCGTCCTCTTCTCAGTATGTGTCATCTGTTCACCAGCTATAAGCTTCATTTACATTACATTAAACAGTTAAGTGACTGTATATATTTGTTCATACTGTATATACGGCATGTGTTCTAATACTTTAAATGGAATATTTTCACCGCCTTTGATGTTTTCCAACTGTAATGATATCGTCCTTGTTAACTTGGGCCATTGCCTTTTAACATTTAAACAGTCCAATGCCTGGTGTGGCAAAGCTAAATAGAACTCTGGAATGTTGTAATTTGCTTCAACATCGCGGTTAGAGATTCGCATTAACAATTCAGGAAATGACAAGCGAGACCAATTATTTTCAGACAATAAGGGATTATGTACTGAAAAGTGAACTGGAATCTCTGAGCAGAAATGGAATTGGTCTTCTTACTGTGTGACTTTTCCGTGCCCTTTCCTAATGCCACATTTTATATGAGAAAAATTATATCTAACGAGGTTCTTGGATGGTGTCTAAATCGGTGCCGAGTGGCAGAATGAAATCACCTCTGCGAGAGGCCAAGGTTGTAATCACATTCATTTTCCCCTCTACCCATCGCCACGAGAGCAGGCCATCACAATCTCTGCGTATAGAACCGGTCCGGGAAGTGACGGTGGGCCCTCCAGCCAAGTTACCCGATTCAGTTTAATGGGCCTGCTTCTCTAACTATAAAGCACAGAGAGTATAGTTCGTTAAAGGGTTTTCACACAGATGTACCCAAATTGCTTGTAAAGTAGCATGTCAGAAATTGACTTTTGAGTCCATTCCTCCAATTTATTCCATAGAAGCCCTGCTATAATTGACACCGCTTTCATAATTGAGGGTTTTAAACTCTGTTGCTAACTTTTAGAGGACACTGAATGATGGGAATTTCAGCTCAGATATTCACTTTTCAAGGGATCCAGTCACTTTTCTTTCCCCTCAAAATTATAATTTACTGAACCTTTTGAGTTTATTTATTATTATTATTATCTTGAATGTATTTTTTTCCAGGATGCCCCTTATTCTGGGGGTCCTTAGCATTGTGGAAGTGACATTATTTTACAACTCCTAAACTGTACTGTTTAGCTCGTCTATTTGCCAGTACAACTCAAGGTAACAGTCGACTCATTTACATACCACTACCCTAACCATTACAGCTAAGAAATCCTTGGAACCGGCTTAATAATGTACTGTGAAATAGAAATGAAATCCCAGGTACCACCTGCTAATGTGTGAATTTATGTTATTTCCTGTGAAAACCCATTGCTGTATGCACTGATTATGCCTTCCTTAAATGCTTTTTACGTTCACTGGAGCGGCACAATTCTCTCGGGTCAAGGGTTTGCAGTACATGTATACCACTGGCAGCTAATTTTTGTTCTTGGTGAGAAAAGACATTGGTCAGGATAGAAAACAGCATGAAAAAGTTTAAACTTGCCAGGACAGGATTGCCCTTATAACATTGCTATACTTTAAAAATGCATGTAGGTATTTATCTTATGTTAATCATGTCTGTGAGTACAACAGCTGTCTGTATCACCAATCTGGAAAATGGAAGACTATGTTGCTTAGTTTTGCTGTGGAGTTTTATGACTTTATTCCCAAAGTCAGAGTTTAGTTATGTGTGGGCCCTGACCTTTAGGGGGTCCCCTGAGAGGAATAAAATGCCCAATTTCATTTTATATGGCAGGCACGAGCTATTCACACAACGAGGATGTGTATTCTACAGATGTGTAACAGGCTGCACGATTAATGTGATATCGTCTACAATAAATTCAAGGAAGTAGACAGGACACTCAGCTATATAATCTGAACAGCCTCTATGCAGAATTGAGATTTATGCCATGCAGTACGGATGGAGCTTGGAGCTGAGTTCCTTGACTTGTGTCTAGGGTTCCCCCATACGATCCAAACTGTCTGAGTCCTGCCTCCTATTGGTCGAAAAGGGTTGTTCGATGGGCTCACAGAATAGCGTGTCACAGAACTCCCTAGTCTCCAGTGGAGCATACTGCAGACAGTGACATATTTTATTTAATTTTTTTACATTAGAAAACCATAACAGGCTGCAGAAGAAATTATATTATACATAAATTCAGTTTCTTTTTTTATTAAGATGTTTGACCGAGCGCTCTCGAACCCTAATCTGCTTGAATGAAATTAGGAACAGGTTTCTAACAACATCACAGATACCGTATTATTTTCATTGGCCCAGCACCTCCCCCACTTGATTTTCTCTTTGTCATATAATCCCTGCACTTTTCCTCAGTCGGGGCCATTCTGTATTTGTTTAAGACTTAGTTGATAAAGATCATGTTTATTTATTTGAGCTGCGCTTGGGTTCATCCTTGCTTTGGTGCTCTAGTACCGTGTGACAACCTCATTAATCAGTATAGCACAGGGGAAGTGTAACTCATCAGCTGTTGTAGTAAACTCCCGACATTAGTACTATCAACTCGTGGTGAGTTAGGGTTGTGTAACACTTTGTTGGTAACGTAGAGTGTATGACCTTTGCTAAAACATTTGTACTGAAAATATGTGTTAGGGACGCTGGAAACGCACGTTAACTCAGAACCAATAACCCATGGTAATTTGTGGAGGAAACCATACCTATTACTTTATGACCCGTTGACGAAGAAAAGGCAGGTTACTTTAATACACTCTGTTCATTTCGGAGGCCGCTTAAACTGTGATATAGTAACTCTATTTAATAGAGTTTTCTTTTCTTTTAGTTCTTCTCATAAAACGAAAACACTATTAAACACAGTTATGTAAAGTGCGGTCAGCGGGTTGTTTTGACTTGGCTGTGGGAGGTATAAGGGTCAATTTGAAACATTGCAGGATTACTATTATTATTAGACACTAGAAAAAAATGAAAAAATTGATTGGCGGTATTAAGAAAGAGGAAGGAAAGTTTTTTTTTTTATAAACTTGCAGTTTTAACCCTCCTGGTTTCAAGTGATGACTAGTGATAAATAATTTCTAATCCAATTTATTATTTTTTTCATGGTTTATGTAATTTATCTTTTCCAATTACGTGCTCAGTTTTTCTTCTATTGAATGTATTTAAGGCTTGCATTTATTCTCTTTTATTCACTGTAAAAGCCAATAGACATTCAAAACAATCAACATTTTATGATAGAATATTTGTTACCGTAAAATCTGAAACTGAAAATAACATCTAAGCACCAAGAAATGCAAAATGCATTAATAAACAATTCATATTAAGTGTGTAATTACATACTTGAATTTATTATATTTTTATATTAATCTTGAATTGCATGGTTTGTATGGTTTTTCTAAAGAGGCAAACATTCATTTATTTACTGCCCTACCGATTGACTTCCAAATAATACTAATGCACAACACTGCAATAATACCACCATCTGGCATCAAAGCCAAAGACGATAAGTTGAAGATAAGTTGTCCTCCTGACAGCAAAGTTATATTGTGAGAGTCTGTTCTATGCTGCGGCTGTTTAAATAAAATGAAATTCCCTATGTACGTGATGATATCTATTTCCCAGAAGGCCAACCTTGGAGACAACCTTGTTTTTTCAAAACATTTAAATCAACTCACTGCTCCGGTGGTGGTTGAGAAGAACCAAAGTAGAGAAGGCTTAAATTTAACCAACTGTCTTCTCTACACTGCATCCTGGATGACATGAATATAATCAATAGCTAAAAAAAGCTATTGTGAATCACATCAGGCTCAAGATTGCCCGCAAAAACTAAACAGCAATCCACTGTAAGCCACGACACTGGCTACCATGTCACCGTTCACCTGCTAACATTGTCCAGCCTTGCCAGTATTATTTGTAATTTTAAAATATTATGAATGTATTTTTAAACGTTCCAAGAAAGTTAAAGATGATGAACATTAGTTTGGCTCATTTCCCTTAGCTCCAGATGCAACAGATAATTCTTCCCTGAGCCAGATCTCATCACCATCAGCACCTGAGCCCTCCCTCTCTGACCACATTCATCACAGTTCAGAGAAAGTCACTGTGTAAATAAAATACAGGCACAGCATCCATCAGCTGAACTTTCCGAAAGATCTCTTCCTATCATCCTTTACCTTGGCCACTCTCCAGCTGAGTGTTTGTTATAGGCGGCACAATAATTAGGCTAAATAATATTTACTAACCAGATAGAGACCAGTGCCTTCCTCTGGTGCCTGGGGGCCTGACATTGAGGCTTATGTAAAGATCATAGCAAATGCTGAGAGTGAGTTTAAACCCTAATCTCCCATCAGGGTCGTCCATACTGGTATCAACTATATCCAGTAGGAGTAAACAAAGACCTTCACTGTGGCATCATTGGCTGATTAATGCTGAATAATTTGAAGAGAACATCAGCAATGATTCAAAGACATCTTGCTCTTACCTTTGAACCCTAAATATCCAGTCATAGAGAAAGCTACAAACTCATTTTGACTCTTTGCCAATGGATTGTAGTTTTCTATAATGAGTGAACAGATACATTCAAATATATTCGACAAACATCCAAACATATCACAATATTACAATCAATGTCAGAAACACAGTGCCCTCAAGAATTATTAGCACCCTACATAATTATGAACAAAAAAGTCATTGTTGTTTATCAACTGCATCTTACACTCAAAATATGCGATAAGTATAGATTTATTGATTAACATATTTAAATGAGTGATCATGTATGAATACATTAGGTGATTTTGTGAGCTATGAGACTATGAGTTGCCTAAAACAGGCAAATAATCACTAACCACCGTTAATTACATCGTGACAGTTGCTTTTAATCACTGGTTGCATTAGCAGCTAAGCTAACACAAGGCAGTTGCTTCCCCGTATTTTACTTCCTGGTTTGCTACCTAGGAGGCAGGCAAAGCCCACTCCAGATGCTAACATTCCTGTCACAGGCGTGCTTCATTAAGTGCAGCAGATTCTGTTTCCTTACCAAAGCCTCATTGGATTCCCGCTACACTGTGTGAGAGTGAGTGTCAGCACTGATATACCGCCGCGCGGCTGAAATCAGAACCTTGAGTGATTCTGTCCTTGGATCCCACCTGTCTGAGTGACTTAAAGGGCAAGCAGTCTGATATCTTATGTGATGTTAAACGGAGGAGCACACCTGACAGGATTTCCTGGCCAGCAGTAATGCTGGGCGTATGGAGCTTTGCAAAACATGTGCTCAGCCGAGGCAGGAAAGCCTTCACTTGGATAGTAAGCCATCTGGAGGGAGGAATGCAAGCACCGGGGGTAGAGGTGGCCGTTATTGTGCCTGAGAGTGCCTAACCTCCATGTGCTGTACACCAGGTTAGGTGGCCGTTATTGTGCCTGAGAGTGTCTAACCTCCATGTGCTGTACACCAGGTGCAACTGAGGGATTTTCTCAGTCAAGGTCTTTGCACTGGAATCCGTTTTTGTGTCCTTGGTAAAGGTCCCAGGTCCCAAACAGTTGTCACGGCCCCCAGCACTCTGCCCCTTTCAAGCAGCCTCAGTAGTGTCATGTGAAAGCGTGCAGGTGAAAAGATATTGCTCACATCAAATGATGTTAGCATTGTGGATTGTATTAAGAGTTTTTTTTTGTTGGTTTTTTTAAAATGCGTTTCCCATCCAATCTGGAATCAGCAATCATGCTAATGAATCTCGTCTTGTCGCTACAAATCCTGCCACCGCACACAGGAGGTTGAAGAATTAGTCGACTTCATCTTCTCTGATCCAGTGGATTTTGAGCCACTCATCCCTTCACGCAGTGCGGGCCACACGTTTTTCTGGAAGGAAGGCACGTCCCTCCCAGTAGCACAGCCCGCCTGCAGGCGCCAGGGAAGCCAACCGGAGACACTGGTTAGGGGCGAGCCAAGAGAAGCTCTGCCGATTCCCAGACACCCCAGTGCACAGCCAAATGCTATTGCTGTAGTCTCCCAGTCACAATCGGAAGAACCTACTAAATCCAGATCATGGGGTTCAGGGTACGCTCGGTAGAGTGCTTTAACAACTGAGGTACTCAGGAGGCCCTGTTTTTAAAAGTATATATTTTTTTTTAATTTGGAACCGCAAATTGTGCCATGTCAATCGCACACCACCGTTATGCAAGGACCTGGTCACAAATCATATCATGTAAGAGCTCAGGGATGATAAGAACGTGGAACCATTTTCAAATGAACCGTTCCCTCAACTTAGAATCAAATTAAATATTTTACCAGGAAATTTCTGGCTAACCCTAACCCTATTCTTTATTTCGTTATGCCATAATGCTGTTTGGCAGCCCACCTCAACAAAAGTTTTCATATTTTAACCTTTTCTTCCATGGATTGCAATCAAATTATAGCAGGCTCCCCTTCCAAGCAGCCATCTGTTTCAAGGAGAGTGACAGCTGACAGCCGGGGACTTTTAATTGGTGACACCACCTGTTGATGTACTCTTACTTTACAAAATGCTGCAGCAAAAAAAACACCTGACACATTTTCTGCTTGATTTGGGTGTTTCCTCAGCTAGATTGGACGGCTTTTCTACGTTCTTCGTTATTTGAGTAAAATTTCCGAACAGCACAGTTCCAGTTCGTTTTGGCCATTTTCTTGTGCATTTAAAATTCAAATCAGGAGCCTGTCAAACCCTTAGCATCTCTCTGAGGCTTAAATATATACATCGAATTTAAGAGCTCCCCGAAGCTTTACCTAAGGAAGAAGAGCCATTCCTTAGTTGATGATATATTTGATTTATTTAAAAATATATTGCGCTATACCCTACATTCTTTTGAACCGCCATAAAGTAAAAAAGTAAAACCCTATACTTCTAACCACACAAGCCTATTTCTGCTTTTTTTCTCCCATAGAACCTCACATCTCCTTTTTTTTCCCTCATGGATGTGCTCTATTTCCTGCCTTTTAATGTATTGCATAACCAATTACCAGCTTTTCTAGTAACTCCATTCACCGTGACCTTCTACACAAGCACACAAACACATGAACATATACACCGTGGTTCCCTCCAATGTGACCACCCCTACATTAGGATGCATTATAAGTTTGGAATGCCAATGAGTGAGCAAGATTCTCAGACGCCTATTTGTAATCGTACTATGCCGTCCTCTCTTTGGAGAAGGGCGTTTGCTAAACAGATGTATAAACGTATCAATTTTTGTAGGATCTCGGTCTCGATCTAACCACAAAAACCTTTTTCCCACATTGCGGCTGAGTCACTGCCACCTTTTCAGATGCCTCATGCTTTCAGATTATACATTTTGAGTAAAGGCTTTCTTGCCACCTTCCCAGACAGGCCAGTGTTAATCAGAGTTCTGGGAATGGTTGAGTGGTGCACCATTACTCCACTCCCAGCCACTGAACTCTGTAGCTCCTTCACTGTGATTGTTGGCCTCTCTGTGGCTTCACACACAAGCCTCCTTATGGTCTGAGTGTTGAGTTTTTAGGGACGGCCTGTTCTTGGCATTGCTTGGGTGGTGGGATGCAGCTTCCACTTCTTGATTACGGATCCGACTGTGCTCACCGGGATATACAAATATTTGGATATTAAGTTTCACACTTTTTTTTTTTAGATCTATGCATTTATATGTTATCTCTTATTTCTGAGGCATATTTGTTCTTAATTTTCCTTCAGATTCACAGTCTGGCTAATGATCTGTCAATTGTGGTGCCTTTATTCAGAAAATAAAGTAAAGTAATAGTGTCCTTGTTAGGGTCATTCCTTTCATTTGCATTTTAGTAATTAAGCAGAAGCTCTCATCCAGAGTGACGAACAAAAGTGCCAAAGTTTAGTTTCATCTGTGTCAACTGGGTGCACAGAGGGCTTGAAAACTTATGGAAGCAACAGATTTCTGTTTATTTCTAATTTTTTGTTTTTTTATTTGTTATTTGTTTCAAAAGTCATCATATCTTGTCCATATCTGTGGTACTCAGAATAATTAAAGTATGAAAGCCTGAATTTTAAAAAAAAGCTAAATTTCCCCTCTACAATGCTATTAGCATTAACGTCTAATTAGCTTCACCTGAAAAGGGCTGGGTGTTCTTGGCCCTTTCAAATAGACCAAATCAACCTTAGGCGGAAGCTTCCGTGGTCTTAACAGATTAATTTTACACTTCAACCGCACTTCTGGAGATTACGAGGAGTCACAGCTCAAAGCAAGGCACACTCTAAGACCTGTGTAGTGAGAAATGAAACGCAGTTTGAAATGTGGGGGTGCTTCAGCTATTTTTGTCACAACCCTCTGACCAAAATCACAAGCATTTCACTACTGTGGTTAAGCGGGGTCGATCGTCCTTGAGAGTTTTCCTACTTGTTAATAATTTAAAAGTCCCATTGATAAAGGAGATGGAAGAATAATGAAATTAGGTATTCACCGCACACTATAACTGTAAGCGCAGCCAGTTGAGAGATCTGTTTTCTTCTTTTCAAAAGCATGTAAAAAATAAATTTGTTTTTGTTATAACATTATTTTTTTAAGAAAATACTGACCATGGTAGTGTTTGCTGAAAGATCATTAAGAATTCAGAACTGATAATAAAATTGGCATATTTTCATACGCATAAAAATGAAATAAAAACAACAACATTCAAATGTTTACTTTTTAAATCAAACAGCATTTTAAAGCATTATTACTTGGGTTGTGATCTTTGTTGATTGCCAGCAAAACAAAACAAACAAAAAAAATTTTATATTGTTCATCATAAAATCAAGAGACCATCCTGAAAACCTTCATTATTAAGTCAAAATACCACAGGTTTCCAGAAGACATAATATCATGTGCATGTATACACTCCTTGGGACAATTTAATCAGTTTCCCATACACACTGTTTCATGCTGTGGCACCTGTCTTAGCTGGTTCATCATGATCATGTGCTGAACTAACCCTCAATTGAAAAGAGTTTGGCTCTGTGTTTGAATATAACCCCACACATACAGTTTATTTAAACAAAATGACACCAAAGGAGAGGGAGAGAATAAAAGAAGCGTTTCCAAAACCTGGGGCTGTTGACAGGTATGTACATTTAACTACCCAATATAAGTTGTCACACACTGATATAAATAATATCAACTGCTGTAAGGCAGATTAAAAGCAAGGTTTTGTTGTTGTATTTTTTCCATGGCGTTGCTATTTAGGTGATGACAAAAAGTTGAAAAAAATGCATAATTAGAATTTTAAAATTTACATGACCAAAAATGTTATGATTTTAATTAAAATAAATGATCAAAATATTGGACACATTTTAATAGCTACAGATGCAAATTTTGTTTTGAGTGGCAGCTTTTCCTGTTCATAGAGAATAGCTTTAATATAGGCGCAATATGACTCACATTATTCCGAAGCAGGAAATAGTAGTTATGTATACTGAGCACGGTCTGAAATGAAAACACGCTGAGCACAATGATTAATGCGTGATCTGGTATGTGATTATCCTGGTAGGCCATGTCCAACTCAGCCCAGCAAATAGGCTGCCGTAAAGAATAATATAGGCTATGTATGGGCCTGACATACAGCACAAATAATCTCCAATCAGTTTTGTTATGACAAGAAAATCACACCTGCTGTAATAAAGGAGCGTCTTGGATTAGATCTGATACAAAGAAAGCAAAATATCTGTCTTTGTCTACCTGAACAGCTTGCCGCTAACCCCCCCCCCCCCCCCCCCCCACTTCCCAACCAGCAGAGAACCTCCACCTAAAAGTCTGCAAACCCCTGTCGTTACCACGGGTACCACCTGATACCGTGGGTCGGATACCTAGGTATGGGATGGAGCCTCAATATAACCTGTACCTTGAACAAAATACCCTGCACTGCCTTGGTCCACACAGACTGACTATTAGCCTGGCCTTTCCTGGCAAAACATTTGGAGTAATTTTTTTTTTTCTATCTCTACTTTATTTGAAACCTGTATTGACAAGTTTGAGGGAAATAAAATATGATTTGCTGTCTTACACCCTTTATCAAAAAGACTGCAAGTGACTTTGTATTCAGATATGCCAAAGAAGGACGACGTGAAAACACAGAACAGCAGACACTGTAATGTGTTAAATTTAACGAAGGTTAAAGAAACAGATGGCTCATAGACTGTCGCACGCCGCTTCCAGGTGCACTTGAGATGAATAGGAGGAGTTTTAGAAGACAAACCCAACTCAATTCAGTTGGGAGCGTGTTGAGGTTCTGTTTTTTATTCAGAGCAGTCAAAAGAGGCCCGGCACTACAGAGGGCGAGTCCACCCAGCCACTGATTGCACAGGGAAATCTGCAGGAACCGCAAGGCAACAGATCACACCACAGGCAAATGACTACTCCTTTGAAGTGCCATCTTCGCACCTCGACTGGCCACTGACTTAAATACTGGCCACAAGCTTACACTAACCGTGTTAATGTCTCCATGACCATGGAGGCGTTTCAGAGCAAAGGACAACTACAGCTGGACGAGGAACACGAGGAACACAAGGAACACAAGGAACAGAAGGAACACGTGGCTCAGGCCACAAGCTAGGCCCAGAGAGAACTCGACAACGTAGCACTCCCGGTTCAAAGGATCTGATCAACCTCCTCAATCACAAGACCCACTTATAACATCTACTGACCAGACCACCTGATGTGACTCAGGTGGGGGAACATCTCCGACGCTACAAACATAAGACTCTGACGCGGCCTCTTTGGAGCAGGGACCCAGTTAAACCCCTTCATCCCCACAAACTAAACCCACTCAGGTACCCAGCGTATTGACTTTTCCCTAGCCTCACAAGAACCCACACAAGAGCATGGGGCTCAGGAGTTTGACCAGACCTCTGTTCCCTTTGAGTAATCTTGGGGTTGACTCAAGAGGAAACCAGCTGGAAACCAACTACCCTTTTAAAACCTATGCCAAAAGAGCAACCTCATTTCGGAAGCAATGGATGACTTCTCTGCATCCCTGTCCTTCCTTTCAGACAGTTCTCCTTCACACTCTGAACCCCTCCACCCAAATATCGTAAGCGATATCAACTCCCCTCATCCTCAGGCAAAAACTCGGATCAAGGCAAAGTGGATCCAATCTGGAGTCTGCCCCCTCTGGCCACCACGGACGTGACCCTCTTCTTGGAGCCAGAGAGTGTCAATGCTTTTGCTTCTAAGCATTAAGATTACGGAAAAGAAGAGTCCACTTTTCTCAGCTGAACGGGAAAACTTTTCACCTCATTGAGAACTATCCCCCTACCTCATCATGGTCCCTGTAACTGTGGTACCAGTCAACACCAGATTGGCCCTCACTACAAAAACAGACCCTCAGGTGTAGGATTCCTGCTTCAGGCTAACGATTTTGACATCAAACAAGTGCTTACCATTGAGGGGAGTCAAATATTAGGTTTTGATGTTAGAAGCAGAGGAGTGAAATTTATAGCTCTTCGTTTTATTGCCCTCCAGCCCGGTAATACTGTCTTTGTGAATTAAAAGCTTTGTTCTCATTGTTCTTATGTGGGACATTTTGGACGTTCGCATGATTTTGTTTCATTTGGTTTCTACATCTCACATTTTAAGATAATTAGTAGTTACATTCATATTAGTAGTTAAAACTTTAGATTAGTTTTATTAAGACATTTCTGTTTTTGAAATCATGTTCCTCACTCGGCAGTCTTTCACATTCTGTAGCATTAGGGGCTATGACACAGCACCAGCAAATACACAACTTTTAGCTTGCTGCAAATCCTCCTCCACCAGGTCTGTGTCGGATGCTGGAGGAAGAAGCAGGCTGACGGCGTGCACAGGATTTGACAGCAGACCCAGCCAGGTTACCGTCCCGTACCAGGAACCAGCTCCCAGTGTGAATTTAGCTCCAGATGCGCCTGTAGGGAACCCCTGTTTCGAAACCTATATCACAAGGATGAAACCAGAGTCCCCTCTACAACTTCCATCTCAAGTCACTTTCCGACACAGGGTGTAAAACGGTCACTGTGTAGTGTTACAACCAAGCTGCACTGGACCACGACATTGCATTTCCCTAGCACCATTACCCTGGAGGGTAACCTGTTGTATCACGTATACGTGTACAGTATCACAGCATGCCCAGGCTGTGCAAGAAACGGCGTTGTTAGGCACTTAGCCACAGCTTGGACAGTTAGACCTGTGTGGAAAACCATGTGACAGGGGCAAGCCTTGCGGTGAAGCGATGCCACATTTGTGGTGAGAGGGGGCACCTCTTTAAGTCCCCACTCAAATGCCAAATAGATCACGGGCCACAGATCCACCTGGCCCAAACGGATGACCTCACACATATAAATCCACTCCGACAGTGGATGTTTCTATGATCTCTGGTGGATCTCTGGTGGAAAGTATAGTTTTGATGCATCCTTTGCTCTACAGACAACAAAAAAAGTCTCTAATGAGGCTTGAACACAAATTAAGAAACCTTTACAATACAATCATTTCAAACGCCACTGAAAACTAAATTGAAAATAATTATCTTTGCTGACATGATAAAAGCAAGGATGCACATTGTGTTTCCCTGGGTAGAATTTTATATATAAAAAGGAACAAAATTTAATTTAGGTAAAATACTGAGGTAGTGAACTGCACCATTAACAATGCAGGTGCACCCAGAGGGAAATGTTCTGGCGGATGACATTGAACTTTAAAGTGGATTTTGAGTAAGCCCATCCGGTCATAAATCATACATCGAAGCTATTTTATTTGGTAGATTTTATTTGAATATATTTTCATGAAATGTAGCCTGTTGATGGCTGGAATACAGTATCGTTTCCCACAGAATCCTGACATAAGAAAAGTAGATATATTACCAGCTGCACTGTCGGTGACAAATGTACCTTTGTATGTTGAATACTAATTCTGCAAGGTCAGCTTATTTAAGACATCAATATTCATGGCCGTATCATCATGTCTGCCCTCCTGCTACAAAAAAAAAGCAGGTTAAATACAAAATTAATTCAGAAAAATATTAACTAGCGTTTGCACTTTTAATAGTGTGTTGTCACGTATTGTCGATCAGATAAAAATGTGCTCATAATGTGAATAAATGTAACTCTTTCCCGACGGATACTTGCAAACGTCCAGTCCCAGCAGAACACAGTATAGAGATGTCCCAATTATTTGACACCTTATCGGGCACAGAAGCTGAAAAGGGAAATTAACCACAGACAGGGAGCTGGTTCACAGTGGGTGGAAACACATGTACCCAATATGTACAATTCAGAAATTCAACAGGACATGGCCTTCGGTGGGTTATTAAATCTCTGATTTTCTGAGAAAAGGCAGCGGATGTGGCCTTTGCCGGCTCCCCAATCATCCCTGCATTGTGTTCTCCGCCGCAAGCGATTGATTACACCTTTGAGTCATGAACCCGTAGGATTGTGGTGTTGGTATGCCATCAGAGCATCTTGCCTGACGATGATTGACCTTTATTTATATTTGAAAATTTAAATGCTGCCACGTTTGTCGTAGAAGCTACAACATTATTTGCAGTCCCTACACCATGTTGGGGTGCTTTGATTCCTCCATCAATATTTCATAGCGTCTTTTGAGAACACCCTAAAGTTAAAGTTAACTTAGAATCAAAACATTTAGCAACAGTGATATTTTTCTTTGAACTTTAAGATGAAACATCAATATCTCCCTGAATGTTTTGGTAGCCAGCTGCTCAGACGGAGGGGTAGTTTGTCATCAAGTAAAGTCGAATTAAAACACTGAATATTTATTTGGTAAAGGCCAGTGCCAGTTCCACATGGTAATGAGACATTTTGTTTTTCTTAATGTTTACTTCATTAGCAAAAGCTCTTAAATAGTGCATCAAAGGAGTGTTTACATTTTTACAGTATCAGCTACCAATACAGCTTCACATGATGAAATGAAGTGGTGCTCACTATTAATCTGACGTCCCATATCGAATACTTCTTTACATTACGTGTACTAAAAAATACAAAGGTGGGGCCCACGTTGTGAAGTTCCTAAAAATCCACTTTCTACACGTTAGCTGCAATTTCAATTAGCTGTCTATCAATATTCCTTTCATAGGAAGAACCAAACTCTTAAAAAAAAAAAAAAAAAACTCTCTCTGAGTACAGCATATTTAGAACTAAAAATCACAACTAAAATGGAACAAGGTATCAATTCCAGTACACAGGGGCTGAATTCTGCTCAGTTATAGTCTTTCAATTAGCCGCTGGCTTGCATGTAGAATAACAGCTAAAATCATCTACTGACCTCAGTGAAACAATTAGGAGGGGAAGCAGAACAAAAACCAGCAGAATCTGTGGCCCCCAATGACTATAATTGCAAGACCCCTGTAAAACTCAAATGATGAAAAATTAGCCTGACCCTTTGCAATTAGCCTTTCTAGGAGTAACTTAAAATAGTATCCTTTTCAAGAGGCCTATGCACATATAATAATTTTCTGGCTGGAATCTGACTTTTAAAGCAATTTAAACGCAGGTAGTCCTGTGTTATTAATGCATTCATAATGCAATTTGCATATATTTTAATAACTATGCAAGACTGGGATACCTTTATATTACATCACTTTTATACTAATAACATTGTGCAAAGCATAAGCATGGAGAGTCAGGTGTAACTTATTTTTTCTTATTTGGTAAGATGACATAAAATACTGAGATAACAACAAATAAGAGTGCTCATGATAAAAACAGGTTTTACTTGAGCTTTAGAAAAGAGACTTACGCTATCCCCATGACTCTTTTGAGTATAATTAAATTAAAACCATTACACATACAGAAGACATTCATTGAAAAGTGCGATAACGCTGAATTGTCAACATTTTACCTTAACAAATTCACTCTTGATTTTCTTACCATAATGACAAAATTGAATATTGTATTAGAAACCTGGATGCCATTTTAAATGGCAAACATTGTTAGAAATATTAGAGAAAAAAAGAGTTAAATTATTTTTTATACTTGTTTATCTAAATAGCCCTACAGTACTGTCAACATCTGAATACATTCAGTAAACAAGAAATACAATGCATATATATGTACCTATTACCATGTAACCTTGTGGTATATGTACATTGTGCCTTCTTGTTAGGACTACTGATGAACTATTTTGCATGTCTGTCTCTATGTATGCAGATATTCATCTGATTCACTGACAAAGGAACCTCAGAGGAGACTAAAAACCACATATGTGCCAGGACTGATCTTTTGATCAGTAGACTGCACATTAACATTGTATTACCTCCTGGCTGGAATAGTGACAGGTAGTAGAATAGATCAGTCAGTCACATTGACTAACGGAAGGGTCATTATGGCCATGGATAATAAAGACACTAAAATAGTAACATTTCTTTATATTTGCTCTACCTAAATGTTCCCAAAATGCTATGGTATTAATGTAATTACATTTTTGACATAACAATGCAAAGAACTCAATTATAAAGAATGCATTTTAAATATGGATCTTTATTGTGTATATATATTTGTTCTTGTATAAATACTTCTTAAAAGTGATTTGCATTAATGGAGGTTTAGAGGATGAAAAGGCAAGTTTCTAATTAGGTTTCTAACTCTGTTAGAGGGATTTACTACATATGGGGGCAGGTGCCCAGACAGGGTTTAAATAAAGTCTGGAATAGACCTCATTCAAGAACAGTAAATCCAGATTTACAAGTTGATTCCTGAAACATGACTCACTCCTGAACTGCAGGGTCCTTGACTACATTAGTAGAACATTGCGACTGCTCGAATCAAGATCAAACAATGGATGAAGAGGAAGTAGATTCCAAGAATATCGGTGTTTTAAATATCAGTCTTTAAAACTCTTCTAAAGAAATTTTTATCAAATATCGGAGGAGAAGAAATGGCGCGATTGTACAACAGAAACCAGGAAACAGAAAGCATGGGGAATAGTTTGTCATTAATTCAAATCCAATGCTAACGCTAATGCTACTGCTAACCCCGAAATGACGTGGTAATAGCTACTAAGATTCTCAGAAGCATTTATTATAGCCCGGCCTTTGCAATCGTTCCAAAAATCATCACAATCGCTTAGAAATGCTTGTCATCTTGTTTAACAACGAAAACATTTATTTGACAGAAAAACAAATCAGAACCTCGCATCATGCATCTGTGTTTTCTCAGATAAAGATCCTTTGAAAAACCTCTGCTGCATTTTGAGAGCGCTTTCGCTCTCCTGCTGGACCCCCACCAAGACCAGAGACAAATCAGCTTGGTGACTTGTTGACTGGAAACATTAGTGGAGTTTGCATGTGTGTTATAACGCGCTGCATCTCTATGGAGTAAAAACATTCAAGAGAAAATCCTGCAGGGTACCCGCTCATGGGCTCACCACAAAACACAATAAAGTAAAACAGCAAACTAACTGAAAAGGGAGACTTCACCAGAATCTATGGTCTCCAGGCTCTCTGGGTCTTCATCGCGGATGAGCACCACCGTCATGCATTGGGTTGCTCTTGATTACGCTTCTGGCTGGTCTTTGTGGTGTTTGTTGGCTCATTTACATAATAGATAATCCCAGATAATCCATTTTCCTCCAGCGGAGTGGGGAAACTGCACTAATCTCTTGAAGTTAAACCTACCTCTTTCAACATTTAATTTATACTCTCACCTAGTTTTGAATTAGCTCTAATTTTCTTTTTGGCAGTGCAGACTTTAATGTCAGATTTGAAGGATGATTGAGAAATTCGAGATATGGTCTGACCTGTGTCCGGGAAAACTGACCCATGATGTTTGAGAAGAATTTACCATGCAAGACACCATTGTTTAAAAAACCCATTTGCAAAACAACAGAAAATATAGATCAATTGCCCTATTATAGGCAAATCAGACATATATTCCAAATAATCTGTCATAGATATGGTGAGAAATTGTTTGCATATTAACGTGAGGCTTAATTTGCCATTTGTAATACATGTAATAAGACAGATGTAATAAGATGTAATAGTGTAGCTGATTGCGGAGGTGTGGCTGAGGATAGGTAAAGACATCTTCCAGACATAACCAGGAGCAAAAATATACCTTGTTGGTGTCAACCAAGAGTTCCTTTCTGGTTCTGAATTTGGATGTCTCAGATACCCAGAAGTTTGCTGTTCGCACATCTGCATGTATTTTCAGCAGTCTCATTGACAGGTCAATTGGGTTTTCCTACTGACATAAAGATAGCATATGCCTAGCCTTTGTCTTGAATGTAAGATTCTCAGCCAATGATTTCATTGGGTATGCAGGTTCAAAACCTTCAGATAAGTGAAACGACTTTCAGTACGAATGACACTGTCCCTTGCTGCCAGTTCCATGTGATTGTTTTTCACAATGTCCAAATCCCTGCAATGATCCACACAGGGAATAAAGCTGCTGGAAAATGTCAGCCAAGGAGCTGATCAGAACTGCGCCTTTAAAACCTTGCCCTAGGACGGCCAAAAGACATGCAGGAGCAACGATCATTTTTTCGGCGATAAAACCGGAATACAGTAGCAGTGTAGAGTTCAATATAAAGGTAAAAATTTAAATAACCCATTAACTTCTGGATCAGGACAAATTTCAGGATCTGTCGATTATTTTTGTGACCATATTGAAAATATTGTGAATCTATGGCTGGAACTAAATCAGAACTTTGGCAACCTGCTAATCATGCTTTACACAACTTCTTAATAGCGTTTTCTTGTAGAAAAAAGTGTTTACTTATTTTATTAAATGTGATTAGGGGCTTTTCAAAGTTTTGATTAGGTACAAGTCCATATTATCGGATGGCAGAGGGGCATCTAACTGAAACACTCCTCTGTCTTCCATCATCACAGATCATATGTCCTTAGAAGATACAAACGCAGTGGTTCCCTCATATTGAACAGAATTAATTTACATCTGTAAGATCTGTATCTTTTAAGTGAGGGGTGCTGAAGGCTACAGTGACGGTTGAGAAACGATAATTGGCCAGTGCATGCTGTCATTGGCCAGTCCATGAATTCATTGGCCAGTGCTATGCTGTCATTGGTCAGTGCACGCTGTCATTGGGCAGTGCTGTGCTGTCATTGCATTTTACATCCCTTGCAACATACTGGTTGGAAGTGATTTTTTAAATAATTCTGTTGTATCGAGAA
>JAOVYW010056414.1:0-23110 GCA_025775045.1 Hiodon tergisus | reverse complement strand
AATCCAAAAAAGAGCTTCTAATTCCTGTTGATTTCCCAGCACCTTAATAGAAAGCCATATATATAACGTTTCATAAAATGTTCTTTTTTTTAACACCTTACTGTACTGCCTATCCAACAACCATCTCCTTACAATTAAGATACAAAGTGTTTCCGCTCATCCCTACATGATATATAGATGCTATTAACTGTGAAACACTTAACTTCATGTTCCCCCCTATATTCATGCAATAGTAACTA
This sequence comes from Hiodon tergisus, assembly GCA_025775045.1. NCBI lineage: Eukaryota > Metazoa > Chordata > Actinopteri > Hiodontiformes > Hiodontidae > Hiodon > Hiodon tergisus. The sequence continues at coordinate 22,871 of JAOVYW010056414.1, read as the reverse complement.
AGCAACAATGGTGCAATCAAGCTTATTTCCACACAGGAGGTATAGTGGAGAACGGGTTTGGTGTATGGTAGAGCCATTTCCACTGTCTCATAAAATCATTCCGCTTTCAACCAAGAAGATGGTTCATTGCCATCAATGCAGTGCTTCTCAATTCCTTCAAATAGTATGACTGCCCAGATTGTCACACTGAAGATGAGGATGACCCAGATGTCCCCATGGCTGAGGCAGACAATGAAAGAAATGGACTAGCCTGCACAGATGCGTTGGCTCTGTAGCACTTCTCACAGCAAAGATAACCCAAGTGATTAAAGCAAACAATAGCCATTGACTGGTAACCACGAAGGTTTTTAATTCACAAAAGGAGATATTGGGACCCTGAGCTGGTGCTGGGTTGAGAAGAACATTGGTACTGCTGCTGCTTCGTGTTTCTCTCCACCTCCTTCATACTTAACCTCAGTGCGAAGGATTTGCATCTTCATATCATGCTCTGGTTTAAATATATTGGGCAGCACTCATGAAATGCCATGGCAAGGTTCTCAAGCATGCTCAGCCTCATTCTCCTTCTCTGGTCCGGATTAGTGACAACATCTTCCCTCCTGGCTGCTGCAGATGTCGAGGGCTGACCTTAATCCTGTCTTAGCCCCTCCATGCGAAGGGGATCATCTGTCTCTAGAAAATGATGATATTGCTGTGTTAGAGAATGATATTTCTTCAAGCCTTCAGTTCATAACATATTTGTTTAATTATGGGAGAACAAGAGATGACTGAAAACATTACATATTCCCTTAAGCTGGCTATCAATGGTCCCGGTCAACAATTCCCCAAGCTCATCTGTCTCTGGTCTTTCAGGGGGTCCGCCACCAGTCTTTAAACACTCCATATGAGTAACGGCATTTGATGTTTTTCCATAGGGCCTTGGAAAGACAAGACAATTTAGAAATGATTATGTATGATATTGTTTGTGCTACATTTGTCACACGAATACATCTAGACCCCACTGAGTTGGGTTACACAAGAAAAATATGTCAAAGTGACTCTGAGTGGACCAACAAGAAATACAGGATCTTACCTGAAATTTGTCCCCTTTGTTTACTTTGTTCATTCATGTTGAATGCATTCCAAATGGTAGTCCAAGAAGGATCTTCCTTGTCTTCCGTTGACACATTTGACAAATGTATTCCCCCTCAGTACTAGAGTTAGAAATATGAGCATGGCTACTTTTGTTTTTTTGCGAAGATATTCGTTTAAAAATTCCAGTCAAAAGTATGGCTTCACATCGAGATTGGAATTACTACAAAAATACAGCTAGGCCTGAGAGCACAGCCTGCCTTAGAAATCCATTAAGGTCAGATCATACAATATAAGTGAAATTTAATGCTTTTCTGGGCTCTGATTGGAAATGGCAAAACAGTCTACTGATATAGTGGTTGTATCCTACTGTTGTGTTATTCAAACCTGGGTTAAAATATTTTTAAATGCAGAAGAAAAACGTATAAAGTGATTTATATTGCTTTCGTGTAAGGAAACAGCAAAATGGAGAATAGCTCGCAGAACATGTTGCTGCACTGAAAAGGTTAGTTGCCACGTGTGAGTTTGGAAGTTATGAAAAATTTAAGTCCAGTCAAGGAGCCATAGCATAATAATAGTTTGATATAAAACGGCAACAAAGCAGGTATAATACCATTTAACAGAATGATGCTATGGTCGCACACTTTAAAAATCTGAAAAAGGCGTTTAAAAATTTTGGACAAGCACAAAAATGCATAGCTTGTGTGTGGCACCTCATTAAAAAGTGAACATCTTCTGGTCTAATAAAATTGCATTGATGCTGCACAATTTTAGCAATAGTAATGACACATTTTAAATTCTACACTTTATACACCAAGGAACACATGAAACAAGTTCACAGTCAAGATCCTGGCTCGACAGATCCCTACTGTAGGTAGTCTGATAAGTTTAAACAGGATTAACAGGCCTGCAGTGACCACTGTTAGCAAGTTACTGAACAGAGACTCAGAGTTCAGGATCCAGATCCTCAACAAAGCAATAATTCATATTCATGTCCTTCTTGTCATCCTTCAAGAAGTCACGCACGTGGATTGTCACACGGCCCGGTAAGTATTCTCAGCTCACTACATATTCTTGGCAGATCTTCTGTCCTTATTCGCAGGTTTCACTTCATCGGTAATTGGGAAAATTTCTGCTTCACTTTTTTTTTATGTCTCTTCATTGACTTAGACTGAGTCCATCATCCTCAGCTGGAAGAGCACGGAACCATTTCTGTCAGCGGCCAAAAAGAAGACGACAGGGTTGGAGAAAAGGTTCTAATTTAATGAACATGCTTGACATATAATCAGGGACAATTATAAGCAGGACATATCTCCCACAGAATGTGCCTTAACTGGCTGTTCGGAAAAGGGAGGTTGCTCCATTAAACAAATTAATTATGTTCCCCCCAATTTTTATTATTAAAATTAAGAAAAATTTCCAAAACGTCTGATGAATAAAATAAAAAAAAATTTGTATCCTAAATCAATAGTTAATGTCTCCACACATTTATTTCCACAAAACTGGATATTCATACACTACATGGCCCCCCCCTCAAATTGGATTCGGAGCCACGACGGTTGCTGACAGGTGTATAAAATCCAGCACTGGCAGTAGAATGGCCTGTTCTGATGACGCTCAACATGACACTGTCAAAGGGTTCCACCTTTCCAACAAGTTAGTATATCCAGAGCTGCCCCGGTCAACTATACGTGCTATTATTGTGATGTCTTCCACTTCACCTACAGCTGAGCAACAACAGCTCAGCTGTAGTACTTGCAAGCTTACAGAATGGGACCGCTGACTGGTAATGTGGGTAGCATGTAAAAATCTTGTGTCCTCAGTTGCAACACTCACCACCGAGATTACCATGCACAATGCCAAGCGTTGGTTGTGGTAGTGTAAAGCTCTCCGCCATTGGACTCTGGGGCAGTGGAAATTAGTTATCTGGAGTGAAGAATCATGCTTCACCATCTGGCAGTCTGAAGGACGAATTTGGGTTTGGCTGATGCTACTTGCCCAAATGCATTGTGCCTACTGTATAGTTTGGTCAAGGAGGACTAATGTTCTTGGGCTGTTTTTTATGATTTGGGCTAGGCCCCCAGTGAAGGGAAATATTAAGCAAGTCTCCGAAACACTATTCTAACATCTAGTGGAAAGCCTTCCCAGAAGAGTGTAAGCTGTTATGGCAGCAAATGGGGACACCAACTCATATTAATACTCATGATTTTGTAATTAGCTGTTTGACGAGGAGGTATCCACATACTTCTTTGGCCATACTTATGAATCGCCCTGAACTGTCCTACATTAAACTAATTTCAGTATAAGCAAAACCTACAATCACCCATTCCATTATTTATTTCACCGAGATAGGAGAACTTGAAACCGCAAGCAGCCAGTAAATAAACAAACTCAGCAATCAATCATCTTCCACCAATGAACATTAAAGCACCACAGGTGCTTGCAGTACGGGTAATTTGTTTTTGTTAGTATTCTCTCAGTGAGAATGTTCATATGTCTAGGTCTAATAAATAAATGATAATATTCTGAAACAGAAGTAAAGCATGAACAGCAGTAGGTGAACCATAAGCATTGAAACAAGAACCCTAAGATCCGGTCCTATGTTTCTGAAGTAATTAGAATTGTATTGTATTATAGCGCATCTGTTCTCAGTACCTGTCTTGGCCATTGACCATGATGCTTTGCTGATGGTGGTTCATTTATTTTTAGGCTGATCCTAAATATATTCATCACTTACTTACTAGTAGCGTCACTATTTTTTATCATAATTTTTTATCATAGTTGCACTATGGTGTTCTTTTTGGTTTTAAACATTTTTACTGCAAATCATTTAATTAAAATCATAATCAAAATGTAACTTTTCTGCAGAAGCTCTGGAATTTTTACCATGGGGGTCCTGCAGGGATCTATTTTCGGCCCACCCTTATTTAGTCTGTAATGATCTCCCAACAGCCAAATGTATGCAGGTGACACAGTGATGGATACTATTTCCAAGACAATATGCTGCCAACAAGCTAACAGCAGTGGAAGTGGGGTGGTAAAGTGACTTGACCACTCCTGTCTGGCCTAAATCTGGGGGTTTTTTTATGGCCAGAATGATCAAAACAATATTAATATTATCTAAAGCGAACTAGAGAAGAACCAGTGACAGTGACAAAAATATAAATGATCGCATGATCATTTCAAACAATTCTGTCAGGTTATTTTTGTAATTAATTGCCCAACACTGTGAGAGGGGATTCAGGTAAACGAAGTGCAGTCGGAACACTGTCCTCGGTTCAGCACCACACACAGTGGCGCATGGAGGGACACCTCGTCAGTGGGCAGCACCACTGACACTGCCCACTCCTGAGTACCTGCATGCTGTGGCACTCATTAATGCGATCAGACAGCTGCCAGCAGTCAGGAGATAAAAAAGCGGCGTCCTCACCAATTCCAGAGGGAGAGGAAACACATTAGCATGCCGCTCTCTGAACTTTTTTTCCCCACACACAGATGACTGACGGAATAACCTCGGTAAGGCCCTGTGCCACCCAGCTTGTCCGGTGCAAACTGCCACAGGCACACTTTAGATGGACACTCTCAAACACAGATACAGTGGAGCCAGTGGGTCCTGGTGAATACATTTGATTGGCAATTTAAAATAAATTTTTCCCTTTTTATTCAGCTCTCTGTTACCTCTTGCTGAATGAAGAGGGTTAGGGCCCTGGTGTTTTCATCCCTCTATAACTGAATCCAATGCCCAGGCACACCCCGCGAGCTCTGTCTCCTCCTCTGATACAGTGCCATGCAACAATGTTTTTTGGTTGACCTTTAGGTACACACTTTGGCTGTGGTCCAGTTTGAAATGAATGGACTCATGGACTTGCAAGACTGGTACTTTTTAGCACACTTGACAATACATACTCCAGAGTACACGCGTCTGAAGAAGGCATCATTAGAAAGGTACTTTAACATCATTACTGACTTAACCTTCGGTTTTGCTGAAGCGTATGTGCCTTTGTGGTCAAGCACGAGTCCTCGATAAAAAAGCATTTAAAAGGGCGGGGTTCCCAGGGCACAACCTCACAGGAAGGAAAGGCAGATGTTCAAAAAAAGGTTTCAAAGTACTCCAACTAAAATGGCTTATTGCAGGCATACGTTAATTACTTTTTAAAACTAAAACAGGGTAGATAAAAAGCATATATCTTCCACAAATTTGCCCAGTTTGGCCGCATGGAAATATCTTCCTTTTTCTTCTGTCTCCTTTGTTTCCTTTTTCTTTCTCCCCCTCTCTCTAGAAGCCATCTACTCCCTGCTTTTGAAACATCACTCGATCAATAGAAGGCTAATTGGTAGGGTGCCTCAGTCTGGTGGTATAGGGCCAATAGTATTGAGGCTGAGGTGGCCATTACCTTCAGCACTTCCTTTGCTGCACCACAGTCTTATGGCCTAAACAGGTTCTGTAACCATTTATGAATGTGCCCTTAGGGTTCAAGCAGTGAAACTGCTTTGCTTGGTTTTCTACCAGCAAAGCTGGAGAAACCCTACTGTTTCTTTTTTTAATTTCATGAAGGTTCAAGTAGCAAAGCTGCTGGAAACCTTTTGTTATTTCTTCGTCTGGTTCTGTAAGATCTTTCAAAAAAATGGCAATAAGTCGACAAATTTTGCTGGACATTGGCAGGGTAATGAAGGGCCATGCAACAAAGCCTCACAGTGAACATGGGGATGATTGATCCCATAGTGGTGCTATAGGAAACATTTCAGTTCATTTTAAGTTCAACTTTGATTACAGACCCTCTGCGACTTTTAGGTCTGACCTAAAATCTCCTAGCCAAGTCGGTTACTTCTCCGTACTTATCAGTCTCATTTGTCTCACGGGCTCATAAAGTCCGCCATTTCAGATTTTCTGAAAGACCTTCTTCTCATGCATTATGTAGCAAGTAACAAAATTGTGAAGGAGTTGTGAAGTTTATACTTCTAAACCTGGTAAAATTATGAATGTATTCATGTTTTTTGCATTTTTACACATATGGATTCTAATAATAAATATTTTAACAAAATTGAATTCCAATAAATTGATAGAACATTGTTCTTTATACATGGGAAGCAAAGTTTGCATTACTATATATAAAATCAAGGAAATTAAATAAATGCACACTTTAAACTGTAAAAGTCAAACATGTACTCATTAAATGCAATGATTGTAAGCAAATCACATTGACTTTGGAGTTTATGGTCTTCGTTCCAACCCCGATCTAAATTTTATATTGTAAAATGCCAGATTGACAGCCAGTTACGTACAGTGTTACGTAATTGACTTATTAAGTATTGCAGAATTCATTGAGTATAGACTATTTGGCAACGCATTTTGGATAACAGAAAAATACTGGCATGAGAATAAAACTAAATGAAAAGTTTATTTGCAAAGACTTTCCCAGCCTATTCAGGAACTCAATTCCCCATAGACACATCTAATTAAAAGCTTTTGAGAAAACTTTGCAGTAGTGTAAACTGCATGTATTCCATATGACGAAGCATCTGCTGCAACTCCCATCTTTGCCTTGGGTAGATATTGTGTGAGCGCTTTTGGAGAACACCAAAATTAGCTTAGCTTTAGAATTTTGCTTTTGGAAAGCAATCTTTTGGGGGACATCCCAGCATCAATCATCTCTCTCTTGCATCAGTTCTTATAGTGGCAAAGTGAATCCAGCTAATTGTGACAGAAACTTGGCAAGGTCTTTTACCTCGCCCATCACATGGTGGACGCTTGCTGCACGTTTGCGCTGACATCTGCTTGATAGCCTTGACATTGTTGGGATCTAGTTAATTCCTTTGCTGGAGATCAGGTGGCCTACCTAGATCATGTGCTCTTTGGCAAATTGCTAATTCCAGTCCTGTTGCACCATTTGTAGAACTTGGTGTAGTCTCTCATCATGTTACTGTCTGTCACACCCATAGATTAAAATATAGGACAAAGGACAAAGGACAACCTCTTAATCCTTGAACATCTTCAACATTTGTCTCTGGAAGTTGATCAAATGCTAAACATTACAAAGGATATGATCAAGGTTGAGAGGGGGCTTGACAGTGGGTGAGCAGAATTTTCCCAAATCCATATAAAAGATTTATGCAGTTTTTTTTTTACACCTGCAGGTGTCTAATCAACAGCTGATTTTGGATCACTCGGTCAAGGTTTGTGAGGCCCTGACAAATGCAGATTTTTACATTAGCTTTTTGGATGACTAACGCCCCGGTGCATTGCATCAGCTCTTGAGTGGGATTCGCTCTGGTGCTGAGCAGGAAGTTTTCTAGCTTCTCAGTTCTAGATGATTGTTCGCCGGCATCTTAGTTGGTCTCGCCAGACTGCAGTGTCTCCTGTGTCAATCTTGAAACTTACAATTTCCCCATTCAGAATAATTTTCTCTATCCTTGACTATGTACATCATATTTTCATACAATGTTTTCACAACCAATCTACTGGAGTTCTACTGTACAACTTGCGACTTGTCTCTTTTTGCAGCACTTATGACACTCAGCCTCTCTGACTGGACAGTGCTTCCATAAGTTTGTGTCCTCCTTGGCTTGTCTGTTAAACGATCTTCCATTTGTATTAATGGGGTCCAATGCCGTCTAGTATTGTTTGCTGTTTCTAAACACTTTCTCTCTCTTTGACTTTTTGGATAGCTTTTTCCAGTCTCAATGTCCAACTGAAGTTGCCTTCTGTCTTTAATTACAACAACGGTTCCGTCTCTGATCAGTTCCTCTTTCAGAGCCCTGAAGCTGCAATATTCAGAAAGCTTGTGTACAGCTGTGATAAATGTCTCTCCGTGCTTTCCCTCCATTTGACATTGCATGTTGAATCAAGCCCTCTCGAAAGTAGCATTGTGTTTTCCCAAACAGTACTGTTGAAAAGATTCTTTGACAGCCTCATATTTTTTTTCTCTGCATCAGTCAAAGGTAATACCCACAGAACACTGTCTGTTGTATCCCCCCGTTGCCTACAAAAGAGAGTTCATCTGATACTCCCCCATTGCTTTATTCAGCCTTAATGCCAGACGAAAGCACGAAAATCTTCTTATCCGTCTTTGCCAATTTTGCTGTATTTGAGAAGTCGAAGTGGTCTAGGAGAGACAGGCCCAGCGTCGGGGCGTAACCAGCAGGAATGCTGTTCTGAGCCCTGGAAGTGGGGGGGGGCAGGGGGTTGGGGATGCCAAAATGGTTGGCTCAATTGTGAAACAGTTTTTCCTTTAGTCATTCATAGGAAAATAAATAATAATAGATAACAACAGAATAAATATTAATAAAATGAGATTGGATGGATTGGATCTTCTTATTTTTTTATTTTAAGAGCAGTGCTGTAGGTTTATTTGAATGCATTTCAAACATTTTTTATCTAAAAATGGTTTGACCATGCACTTGACCGTTCACTCCACCGACAAAACACTGAAGATCTACAACACCTCAGAAACACGTCTTTTTTTGTGTCATCAAATGCCAGGTCAGTCTACTACAGTTTGTTTTTGTTTCAGTTGAGAAAGCAACAATATCGTTGGATATTCCCACAAGGATTCCGATAAGTATTCAGATCCCTGGCTCATAGAAAAACCTTTTGTATTGAGGTGGGGTATTGGGGGGTGACGTCACTTTCTGTGCACTCCTCTACATCTTCAAGAGCCTGGTCTTGGCAGCCCTTTCCAGATATTTGTTGTATCCTATTGTGTTTGTGAGGGAGGCCTTTGTTGAAAAAACAAAACTTTTTAAATATCTTCTTTCACTTTAAGCACGGTACACTCAGATTTTAGGCCTTAGGAAAGTACTGAAACACACTGTCAACCCTTAATTTGCAATATCTGCTGGCATATTTAAATGTAGAGACTTACTTTTATGCAGCTGAATATTTTCTGAAGTCATTCAAGTGGCTCACTCAAGCGTAAAACAGCATTGTGCCTCCTGGGACTGGTCCTGTTTTCTCAGCTTGCTTACACCTTTACAAGTTAGCTATCATGTGAGACTTCAAAAGAAATGGCTCACTCACCTTTAATGCAAATATTTTACCCAGGACAAAAACTCCAGTAACATGGCAATTGATTACTAATTGAAGTACTTCTGTGTGAGAATGTCTAGCAATTAGTAAGCAAACGTTTGAGCGGATTTTTTTTTTTTTTGTCCTTCCCTTGACTTGATAAGCAGGACTTACATATTAATATTTGTATGTGTGTGTTTTTGTGTGTGTCCTACATTACCCCACAGTGATCCACCATGTACTGCATTGCTTGATATTACTATAAACATTCTGATCAATTACATTTCAAAATGTTGATTATTTATCACTTCCTATCATCAGCAGAAGGAAATGTATTTGCATTAACTAGTGAATTGAACGTATCCATCAGAACATTTACTTTAGACAAGGTCTGGAGCACAGTAGTCATGGGGAATATCTGTAATTACTGAACATCACCCATTTTTTTGGTTTTGACTGATATGAACGTAATTGGATGACGTACTTGAAAACTGCGGCACCAACGGCAATTATAGAAGATAAATAGGGAGGACAGGAGTTTACGGCAATTTACAGCAAAATAGCAGGGGAGGTTTACATCCATGGGAGACCAACAAATTACAATGGAAAAAAAAAGGTGGTAAATGGTCCACAGACAACGGAAACCAGACAGTAGGTGGAGACCGTAATGGTGTCAACATATTTACTGAATGCGTGCCTAGACACTTACAATAAAGCCTAGGGCTGACAAAAGCAATAATGGATGGGCCAGCAGGCAGCTTCCGTGGCTTAGTCACGGACCAAATCGCCCAGCAAGTCTTAATTAATCTTACAAAACGCTCACATCAACTGCGCATGCTGGCAAGCCAATTATTACGTTGGAAAGATGGAGAATGTTCATTAAACTGACATCGTTTCCTTTTTTCCCCAAGACTTGCGGAGGCTTTGGTTAATTTATAACCCAACTGCAATGTACTTTGAGGCTGTATATTTAAGGCTAGAAAGAGAGACTTTTAATGCTAACGCACTTTCACTCCCTGACAAACACAGATTTAGTAACACTTCAAATTCAATAGTGTAATTACACAAATAAACAAAGTATATTGGTTATGGAAGACCGTGGCTGTTTTCCTTGTTGGCTGTCGGGCTCCACTCACTTATCTTTCCAACGCTATTGCCTATAACTACCTTTTACATTTCAAATTAAACCTTGGTCGAAACCTAGTTTGATGTATTGACTGCTGCCCGCAGTGAGTTACTTCAAAAGTTGAAGAGTGCCAAAAAATAAAATAATTTAATAGCCAATAGGTCATCAATAAGTGACTAAAATGCCCCCCACAGCATAACAGAGCCTCCACACCCCCTCGCTGTAGGGGTTCCCTAGTTTTCCCAAGGGTTTTATAATTTGTTACCCGTCTGCTCTGTATATCCCATCAGCAAGGAATACCCAAATATCAAATAAATGATACTGATAAATGATATAAATGATAATGATGTAGAAACAGCTCTCAGAAACATGAAATTGTTTTTTTTCCATCCAGTGATTTCGTTCTGCTTTGTGATAGCAGTTTATATTCAGCTACAGTACAGTCTGCTTGAAATGATCACATCCATCCAGAACGATTTGTTCTCTTTAAGCAATTGATCATAAAAAGCTAAAACAGCAGATTCTTGTAATGAGACAAATGGCTTTAGAGACATTTTTATTGAATTCTTATGCAGTAAATGTAATTACATTATTATGTTCGTAGCAAAAGCATACCATTAGCCCAAGCCTATTATGGAATACAAAAACATTTTCAAACCACTTAACCAGCGCAGTTTCTACCATAGGCGCCTTGCCGAGTTCTTCATGATGAAGTCTCTCTCTTTAAAGAATTTAGAGTGTTGACTGTGGAGTTTCTAATTTCTCAACAGGATCTTCCATTTGCTTTGTAAGATTCAATAAGACACCACTTTTTGTCAGTGGAAAATTACTTTATTTTCACTGGCATGAATAGGAATGCACCTGCTCACTTTTAGTGTTCCATTTTTAGCATTCAATAGACAGATCCTCCTGGGTGGCCAGTAGCAAATTTTGAATTGAAATTAATTTGTGTTTATTTTGCCCTAATGTACTTTATTCACATATCACATGTGTTCTGTCGGCCAAAAATCAACATTACGCACGGAATGCAGTATTATTTATATTTTATTATATATTTGGAAAAAAATGTTTCTAGGGTTTTGATCAGTAAAACAGATTTTCCGCTGAGGGGACATGGGATTGGACTGGACAGAACTGAATTATAGGTTTGGAACCTTGTCAAAACAGTGTTGTACCTCAGTCCAGTTATAAAATGTAGATGGGTCAAATGTATATTTTCAAAGAGTGCAGCCTTGCAGGATGATAAAATGAAACATTTAATTCTCTGTAGTAGAATATAGTGGGATATATTTTTTATATTGTGCAGTCAGAAATGAACAGAAATTATTTTTGGCTTCCTCGCCTGAAACAACAATGATCACTATAGACAGCTTACATTTTTATGCTGCTTTCCCCATACGGAAGAAACATATTTTTAATATATTAAATGTATTTTGAAGTACTGGTTCATGTATTTTAAATACATAGTTTTAATTTCAATATATTTCCATAATGAACTTCACAAAATAATATGAGCAAATGCCACGATTGTTTATGCTAGATATAATAAATATCATGCCTGTTGTACTGTCTTATACAGCAATACAGCAAGAACTTTCTCAGTGGAATAGTGTTGGACCATGGTCTTGACCTGATCCTGGTCAAGTTCTTGTACGAGGATGGAAATTACACACACAAAAATTGGATTTCCATTATATATTACAAAGTAATAATAATAAAAAAAAAGGTATCCAGTTAAAACCAACATACTACAGCATGTGGACTAGAGCTAGGATCTTCAATGGATATCGATTAAAAACTAAAACATAAAAGCTAAATCAAAGATTACAGTAGATTGTTCTCTTTCAATAGGACTGAAATTAATCACATTTTAAACACTGGTCAAATATAAAGCCATTCTTTTATTTCTAATAATAAAATGAGAACTGAAACAAAAACAAAAAATCCTTAAAAGAACAATATATGTTCTCTTGCACTTGCTCAGATGATCTCAATAACATTTTTTAAATAGAGAAGGGATGAATTTCTCTGATCTTGCTACTGCGATGCAGTTGCAACTGTTTGCGAAACTATGCACTCTTTTCCTGCATCACGTGTTTACAAATGTAAAGTCACATTTTTTCAAACATGAATAAATACAAAGCCTTTTATTATGATATATTACTGTGGCAAAGAGCATTTGCAGGGCCTCATAGGAGATCGTGGTACCGGTACTTTGCCTGTCTGCGAACTGTACGGACTAGTTAACCACATGGACCACAGGTTCTGCATCACCCACCAGTACCAATGATTGCTGGGGCAACATAGCCCATACAAGAGGTTCAGTTCTGAGGGCATTCATGTTCCTTTTTATGGTTCACTGTAAAGCTACAGGTTCCTGGAAATCCAATAGGACAGCCACTTTGCTCCGAAAAAAAAAGACCTTCACCAACTGAGCCAATCTGGAGACTGCATCTAGCATATTTTAAATAAGACATTAAACATATATTTCCGTCTGTATGGACTGTACCACCTGTTATCCGATGAATTATTGACACTGTGAATAATTGTCAATAAAGTTTTGTGATTCTGGAACAGTAAATATCAGCCAACTTGATTTACACAATTCACTTTTAATATTCTAGTTGGCCTCTGCATGGGATCAGCTTCTGCACCGTCTCCCGCAATTTGAGCCTGGGGTTTGACGCAGTTTTGCACAGTGACAGCTAGAGGCATGAAAACGGGACGCGAGATGAACAGTCGAAAGGAGCAACACTTCATACCTTCCCAGGGGCGGAGCTCCAGAGCTGTTTCATGGTAAAAACACAAAGGGTGAGTGACAGCAGCCCCAGGCCCAGCGTTATTCCCACCGTGTGGTAGCAACAGGACTTTTTCTTCTTTTCCCATGCTTCAACCTTTTAAGATGATAAAACAAACAAACAAATAGACAAAAACGTGTTTATTATTGTGGTATAATAGCTTTAAGAGAAGGCAATCTGTCCAGGACGTGCCCGTCAAAAAGCCCTTTAACAATATTCCAGAAATAGGTACTGGGTAATGAACTGGTTTTACAGTTTTACTGGTTTATGCAGCGATGGTTTCTATTGAACGAGAGGGTTTAACTTGAATTGAACGATCCTCTTTAATCTGTTTTCAGTGTAAACTGTTTTCTTGACTAGCTTGATATCAGTCTTCACTAGTTTAAGGTAATTGGCTGGACTAAATTAGTACAGTAAAGTAAGCTCATGACCAAGCAGTGGGATGAGTAAAAAGTAAACAAAAATTAGGATTTGTTCTAGCAAATAAAATTGAATTCCTTCTTAAAACACATTGCAGGAGCAAAAGTCCAAAGTCTAAGACAATAAAAACTGCCAATAAGAGACTCATTTAAATTTCTTACAGTAGGCTGAACTGGCATCCGAATCATGCTATCTGTGTATTTTTTACAATCTGTTATTTTAATTCTGAGGGATGCCCCCTGTAATGTTAAGGGAGTACAACCTTAAAAAAAAAATGCAGTCATTTAAAACATTGGGCAAATTGATCGTGTCGGTAAACTCGGCAGGCAAAACTGTTTGGATTGCCGAATATAATTCCTGTTTATTGGTGTATTCTGTCGTCTGTATTTGATCTTGAAGTTACGAAAGACTGAGTTTCTGAAGAGGAGGAGACGCCTTTTATTCCACCGAAGCCTGGGATGAGAAGTGGTTGTGCACATTAAAAATGAGCCGGGCGTAGCAAGGAGCATCAAAGAAGAATTTGTATGTGTGTGTGTGTGTGTTTTTTTTCCCCCATTAGACATTTCACTTTACTCAAGGCGATTGCTTTATGAATTTTAAAGCGGAAATAATAAGAAATAATAATAATATAAGGAAATGAAGGTCGATGCCCCCCGACCCCCAAACTTTGGCTGTCGTGCCAGGTTTTTGGGCCCCCTTTTTTTACTACCCCACACCCACGGATGAGGTCCGCCTGCACTGCATCGATTGATATAAGTTCCGTTTTAAACCCTAATGGTGATAGGTGTATATACAAAGCAGAGTAACATTCCCCACCATAGTAGAGTGCTGTACTAAGCTATTAAGAGAATTTAAGACATACACCGCATAGCTTCATTGCAAGGCCATGGCAAATTGTATTTACCGCTAAAGCTTTCCTGGGAAAAAGAAGAAAAGAAAAATGTACACGTCAAAAAAGAAGGCAAACCAATGCAAGAAATTCAAGGGATTGCTTCCACTCGCTGACAGGGTCCCAATACTGGAAAAAGAGAAAGAGACAGTCCTTCCTGGCCTTAACAAATGTGGCTGTGCTTTTCCTACCGATTCTCAGATTCCGTATGAAATGGAAATTTGACAAGGGGAAAAATTCTGTCTGCCAAATAAATTATATTACAGACATCTGGCAGAAAAATCGCCACAAAGTCAATTCAGGGTTTAAAGCTGAAAAGGAATTTCCCCAGCAGCACATAGCAAAACATGATGAGGAATGTCTGATGCCCCTGGCTGTTCAAAGGAAGAACTCCCTTAAATGAACTGACCTGTGCTATGGACAGAGATGAAAGAAAAAAAAAGGCAGAAAATGGTGGACGTATTTGGACAGGATGAACTGGAACAGATAGTATGTATCAAGTGTGATTGAAGTTATTTAAAACACAATGAAATAAGACAGTAAAATTGATGTGTTTCAGTATACAGTTTTTCTGTGGGTGCAGATAGGTAATTTAGTTTTTTTTTTTTTTTTTTTTGTGAACCAGGCACCTGACTGAACATTTTACCTAGGTCTCTTATCCACCGCACACAAGGCAAAACCCCCAACAAGCAGAATATTTTAGCTTTTTGAGCTAAATATTCAAATCTCTAGCTCAGGGAGCCAATAAAACCCCGGTCTCAACTCTACTGGGGGGGCTGATATTGCTTTTTATAGCAAGCTTGTCATCAAGGAACCCTGCTACATATCTACTACACCATGTCCTGTATTAGAATCAATATGCCGAATGAGTGTAGATCTGTCAATGTATGGTTTTATTTCTGTTGCACTTAATACATTCTCTGTAATTTAAATAAAAATGAAACTAATCCACCAGGGAGACCAATTGTATCAGGTGTGGGAGGCTTGATGGAGCAAAATATAATCTAAACCGTCATCGTTAGATCAAGGGTTTTGTTCCTGCTTTCATAGTCATACACACGAGGCAGTTCTCGGTTTTTAAAGTTCGTTGAAACCATGCAGGCTAATAAGCGGGCCCTCATTATATGCACATACAATATTGAATCATCATATACCAATATTCCCCATTAGGAGGGATCAGAAAGATTATGAGGCTGATCTTAAAACCTTTCACTGATTTCATCATTCATTTTGCCTTCTTTGTTTTAAATAAGAATGATGTTTTCTATAATGATACCGCCATATTTTTTTTTAAATAGGCACCCTTTTGGTTTTTTTTTTAACCACATATTATGACCTGGAATATATCTATATATACATGTTTTTATTTTAAATTTTTAAAATGATACCTTTGGAGGTTTGAAATTGAAATTAAGTTATAAAACAGACTTGCATAAGAAAGGCGAAAGAACGGTATTCTGACCACAGATTTATGCACAAAACCTATTGATCGGAGCACAGTTTTGCATGCCTGAAAGTTCCATTCCGCTTCCTTAATCAAAAGCCAATTAGTCTGAAAAAGCGAAAGAACCCGGAGTTAGATATGAAAGAAGTAGAGATCCTACGATTTCTATATTTAAATATAGAGGATTTTAAAACGAATGGCTTCAAACAACCTTACATAAGTTAAAAGAAAAAAAAGGTGGATAGGCGTCCAGAAAACCTTTAAAACTTAAGAGAATTTCCAACTAGGACTACATATTTTACCACAGTATCCAAAATTAAACATTAAAGATCGATTTGTCAGAGCTTAGTCATTGAGCCGGAGTAAAAATATAATATACTGATGGTGCCCATAAAAAAATATCATTTTCAAAATTCTTCATTCAAAGACCCTACATGTGGAAAAGAAATGATCAATTAAAAGTGTAATAACGTGTTAAACAAATCAGGCAGGTAAAAGTTCCAGAGCAAAGAATATTTTTCCTTTATATGTTTTTAATTTCATAGGCATTGAAAAAGTTCAAATACGACCTCAAGGAGGTGATATCAGTTTAAAGGAAAACAGGGTCTGGATATGTGATTAAATCTTTTTTTTCCCCAAAATTTTTGACTACTGATCAAAAACATTTCTTTCTTTTTTTACGAGGAATTTTGTCATTTTAAAATGCTGTAAAATGTTGTCAGTCAATGATGTCAATTATAACTAACAGAAGTCACAACATTTTATAGGGCTTGCTTAATGGAGTGTTAGGTGGTGTTAGATTATTATTTAATTTAAATAAAACACATACAAAACAATTTGCAGCCAAGCCAATTTGCAGGTGCAAGGTTTGTTTAAAAAAAAGTGAAATGGAAGGAATTGGGTTTCAATATTTTTTCCTACACAAATAATGTTGTGTTTTCGTACCCCCCTGGTACATTTATATGGCAAAACACTCGTGTCTTCTCAGTAAACAACCACCTGTGGTCATATAGTGATGTCAGTGTAGTGATGTGCCTCTCGTCCAATGAGGGTTGAGTCTTAGTCGTGGTTATGGACTTTAAAAAAAATCGCTTGGGAGGTGGACGGGTTGCGGTTCTTTGTGAGGAGAATGACATATAAAATGAATGACCTAAAAAAAAAAAAAAAAATTCTAAGAGCCAAATAACTCCCATAACCCCTACATTTCCATCCACACAATTGTAGATCATGAGATGGGCGATTTTTTCCCAGTGTATAAATCAGAAGCTCAAGCAGGTTTAATTTCTTCTATGGAAACCCGATGCAGGGCTTCTGTGAATATTTCTGAAGTGTATGTGGCCTTCACCACTGCCATGTGCAAATTAGATGTTCTTTTAAACAGGATATTTCCAGTCCCGGAGGTAACATCTGTCATATTGAGGCTGTGACTTGAAATACTTAAAATACCTGTCCTTATTGGTAAAGTCATTAGCCTAAAGAATCCTAAAAGAACAGCATCTGCAGAAAGAAGAACATTTCTTAATTCCAGAGGAATTTTAAAAATAAAATGTTTTCACTCATAAGATTAAATCATGAATTACTTGTATTTACTTAAATGAAATATAGAATTAGAATTAGAATTATATTTTTAGATACACCTCAGGAATTTTACATAAATGGAATATGTCATTATTAATTTGATACAGTTTAAGTCTCTTAATAAAATAAAATAAAAAATTTGGGGGGAAAAGGCTAAATTAAAATATTAAATAAAAATCCGTCTATAGCAGATGGATCCTTGTGTCCCATTTAATCATGTCACAATTGTTTTCAATTGACTGCTTTTAAGAAAAATGCATTCAGAAAGTTAGACTCACGTCTCTGCAGAGAGTCTGCTGGCTGTTGGATTGACAGTCAGTTCCCATTTTGTCTTCCCAGAGAGCCTCCTTCAGACACTTTCTCCCCAGCCGAGATTGAGCACTACGCCTGACTGAGACGGGGATCCGTAACTGCACTCCACTGTCAATTTGTGACTGCACTCAAAGGGTGGGTGGTTTCAAATGGGAAAGCGATGCTAAAAGACTATGCTATGCCCCAATATGCATCTAACGGACAAACTTGACTTCTATATGATAGCGTCCCGTTTCTGGAAAACTACTGAACGACTGACCGAACGCTGAAGAAGATCATGAAACAAAACCCCAACCTAAAAAATATTACACACGTGAAATTAAATGGAGAAAAAAATTATTTTTGTGGATTTCTGAGATTTAATCGTCATCAAAACCCTTCTTTTATTCATGGATAAAATTTCAGATGCATTTATTTGCCTTTTTGATTTTCATCTGACTATGAACAGAATATTGAAATACTTAATTTAAAGATTTATTTGTTTTTTTAATGTAACGCTGAAAATTTTTCTTTATGTATGAACTATTTTCTGTTTTATTGAATTATTTGCTTAATATATCTATAATCATCACTCAGAGCTGGACCAGACCCAACCCTATCACAGTAGCTATACAAATATTTACAATAATATTTATTTTTTGCATTTTAATTATCCTGGAACAAAATCTAACTTTCCTGATTCTGCGTAAGGGAGTAACTTGATTTGAAAAGCTAAAGTAGGTGGGTACGAGACAGCAGCTGTCAACCAATCACAGTTTCCCGGCAGTTAAACAGGAAATTCATCTTAAAAAAAATTGGCATGATGGGAAGGCAACCAAACATTGTCAACAATACTAACCCTAACCTAATTGGTAATATTTATCTTGCTGGCATGCAAGGTGTTATGCTTATGTATCTCATATGTGGTTTTTTTCTAGAGTTACATTTTGTTTAGTTTAGTAAGTTTGGTTTCTTGTTCAGTTCATTGTGTACAAGAAAATATACGTATGCATATCTCCTACAAATATTAACAAAATATAACTCCAGAAACAACAAAACACAGATTTATTCAACAACATACTGAGTCATAAAATATTTAAATCTGGAAAAAAAATCTGATGTTTTGCAAAAATATTAGAAATGTTTGTAAAGATTGTTTTCTCTGCCCACATTTGGCATCCCATAATACACAGTTGACCTGTATGCCGTGCCTTATATTTTAGATCCGCCTATTGAACTCAATGGTGCTGCCCCCCCATGGTTTTTCTCTCTCTGAGCACCCAGATCTTCTTTTGACGATATTTTCCCCCCTTCTATCCTTGCGGAAAGAGCAGATGTGCCGATCTGCTCTGGCAAGGATGGGTTACATTCATCCGGACACCGTTCAGTGAGCAGGGACACGGAGCAATGGGAGCCGCGCAAGATATCGCCCGTTTCTCAGACTGTCCTGTCAGATCCAGTGACAGGCACCGAGAATCCTCCCCTGAGAACTTCCTCCGGCAGTGCTACAGGGCCAAGTCACTTGATGGGAGAAAACGTCTCCCATCATCTGTGGTCAGAGTGGCTCACAGTCCAATGTCATTGTTTTTTTGCTCAACCAATTAGCAGTCTACTCTGAGCTGTTTTTATTGCATCCCATCCTTGGCTGATGAGTCAGTGAAACGAGTTCTCTTGTTCAGTATCAAATAGTAGACTCTGAATGAATGTGATTACTGAATACATGTGTGCGCTACTCAATTCAACTGATTAAAAATGAGATCTGAAACCTAAAAATTGCTGGACTAAGGATTCATTGAATGTAACATTTCAAAAGTTTAGAAAAACAGATAAAAAGAACAATTATATACAATTAGATATATTATTGTATACATTTCGTGTAAAATATGTAAGGTGCTATGTTTAAGATGCAGTACTTCCTCGCTCTGATGTTGGTGTTATGAGTAAGCTTGTTGGCTAAGATAAGTCATAATTGTCCGCAAACAGATTTTGCTGTTATTTTAATTATACGCATAGTAATGCAGGAATGTTATAGCTCAAGAACAGGTGACAATTGACACAAGGTGGGTTGAGGTCTAAGGATGTCCTAAAATGGACACCGTAGACTACCCCCACATGTTGCTGATGGAGTGTTGGTGCTGCTCAGTAATGCCCCAAAAGGTTAATTAATTAATGTCCTGCAAGTGCTTACCCAGTACAGGGTCGCAGTGAGCTGGATCCTAAACTGGCAGACACTGAGAGTCATTTTCAAAGATCTACAGCAGTGGTTTTCAGTATACGTGTAGACATTTTGTTTTCTTGGGAAGCAATTTATGAAATGCCCAGGGCAAAGTCATTATCACATCATTGTTACATTACAATTAGTATCGGGAACACAGCACTGGAATTACCACGGATGTGGGATACAAGTGTGCCCTGCCCCCTGTATTTCTCTTTAGATCTGCTTTCTCGCAAACCCAAAACCCTTTCAGAGCAGGGACGTGCAGAGGGCGGGGCTCCAGGGGCTCTAGCCCATGCCCCTTTTCCAAATTAATCAAAAGTGCCCCTTTCAACATAAATTAATAAACAATTATATTGTGTAAAAATGCATTTCAATTCAAACTAACATTAATCACAAGAAAGTCTGAAAATTTTCCTATTTATTTGCCCTAGCCAGACTGACAGTCTGCGTCATTGCCATGAAGCCAACATGCATTGCGTCTTGCTTCAGACTCGCCTGACAGACAGGCATGCTGACACCTTGTCATAATATTAGCAGAATTTTTTTATGCTTATCGCCAGTCGATTTCAAATTGACAGGGAATGTTTTGGTACGTAACCTACGCAAGTTTGTTACATTTCCAGACACGAGTCTTGCAAGTAACCTTTTTATTTTATATTTTATAAAGTGAATAAAGGCAAGATGCCAAACAAACATAGACGGCAGAAAATATAAGAAAAATTGAAGAAGGAGGCAGCGAAAGGGACAGTTTCATCAACATGGGTGGAAAAAGGTGAGCTAATTTGAGACTGATAGTTGCAAAAAGGTTAATTCATCGTATGTTTAAAAAGAGTCAACCTAGTATTTTCTTCTGGTGTTACTTAAAACTAGCTCTGTGGTGATAGATAGCTCCTTTTTTTACATTTGAGCCCCTGCCCCCAAGGAACTCTCTGCGCGTCCCTGTTTCAGAGATTGCAACTTAAAAACGAAATAAAATTTCTTCTGTTTGTTATTTTGCCATTGCTGTATTTTCAAGGCTGACGAGTTTCCACATTAAGTCCTTCTCAGAGTTTGACCTTTGCGGGAGGTAAAATAGCCTTTCGTTGTTACACTTTTTATTGAAATGTTAGAGAAGGAAAATGACATGAAGTGTGACGTGAGGGTATGCTTTTTGTGCCGTTGATTTAATGAAAGTCACATGCGGTGTTTGGAATGGCCGTCAAATTTGCGCTCCTATGTGACAAATTGAGCCAAGGAATACAGCTGTGTCCAGGTTCTGTGGTTCTTTGGTCATGTGCCTCTTTCTTTTGTGCTCTTTCAGAGAGCGTACAGAAAATAATACAGAGCATAATAAACGCATAGCAATAGAGAAACCCATGCGTGTTTTCCCTCCTGACCCTTAACTGCGAATGGAGCCGGGCCCTTTAACTGTCATGCAGGAGGCACAACCTCCTGAAAATAAAAAGAAAATTAGCCCTAATCCAGGAAACTAGTCGAAAAGGTGACATGCCCCTTCTGTGACAAACTCGTCCTCAGTGAGAGTTGCTACAAAGCCAGTTAGCAGTGAGCAGACCCTTATTGGATTTCTTGGGAGCAGAGTGTTTTTCACTGCCAATGTGCACAAAATGCAAACAAACAGAAGTGTGGATCATGGCGCTGAAAAACTCGCAGAGTTTCTGCATTCTTTTCTTAACTTTCACCTAGAAAGAAACGCTGCTTGGGGATTTCTCAATGGACAAATTGACAAACTTTAAAAAATCATGATTTCAAAACCATTGAAAAATGTCTAAACTAAGCAAACAATTGGTACTGTATTAAAATTGAACTGAGAAAAGTTAAAACAGAATTGTGGCACGCAGCAGGTAGCCACACCCTCCTCAGCAGGACTCTAATTGCCCATTAATTGGACCTTGTTGTGCACCCGAGTGTGGTTCCACTGATGGAACAATCACTTTTTAAAAAGAGCCAGCAAAACTGGCTCGAAAAAGAAGAACTAAGGAAGTCACTGAGAAAAGAGGCAGCATGTACAGACACTGCTGTGCTTTATGGTTTATGTTGGTTTTGGTCGTTTTCCCCGGAAGGGAAGTTTTTGTTGAGGAGTTTATTTTGTTGTTTATTAGAATCAGTTTGTTTCAAAATGCCCATTAAAAGGCTTAAACCCTCCCTCACCGCCTCTTTCTCCGGTTGCTCTTGGACCCAGCATGCCCTCGCGTGCCGCAAGAATAAAATTGGAAGCAAATGCAAAATAAGTATATGAATTTTGCTGTTGGTAATTTTTTTTTTTCTGCATATTTACAGCGGTAGATGTCTTCCTTCCAACAACTGGTATGAAACTGAAAGGAAGCCAGTGGTGTCCTTCGGGAGCAGCTTGAAAATAGACACAGGCTGCTCCCTGTACACAGTAAACCAACAGCAATTGCAGCACGGTTCTGCCGGTCTAATTAGCCGGGATGACTATTAATCCAGGGTGCGAGATCAGAAAGGGGCACTGATTAAGCAGAGAGCAATCTCTCAATGTGCGCCATGTACCTTGGTCTGTTGTTCGGTTGCTCTCCGGAAAAAACAACCCAAACAACCAGCGTGTGTACAGCTGTGCCGTGAGCATGTTAATATTTAAGCACGGGTCGACAATGAACATGGCCTGGGGCCGCCAGATGTTACGATGTGGCCCCTTGAACTGCAGCCCTATTGGCATGAGTTGGCCACTTAGTTTTCTCCATTTTAAGTGACGGGTTTCTAAAACATAAAATAAAATTTTATGAATTCATTTATGCAAACGGAATTTTATCTTTAGCGTCAAAATAATGTTATTCCACCCACCGAACATCATCCTGTGTGCCTGCTAGAGAAACAATCTTAAACCTGGCTCTGAGGATACCTCCTACCAGCACGCACAGCCTATGAAACAACGCATTAATTACATGAACGAGGAGAGAAATTAAGTTTAGCAAAGGTTGCTAGCTAGCTATGTCTATTTTAGTTTTTAGTTTCAAATTCTCTTATGTTTTTTTCTCTACTACCATCACACTATTCAATCAATGTAAAAAAAAAATAT
>JAOVYW010056403.1:0-17265 GCA_025775045.1 Hiodon tergisus | reverse complement strand
CAACACGTGAAAGCTAGAAAAGACAGGAGAAAACAATCGGCTTTCCAGCATCAGCTGTTGGATTGTGGCAACGTGCAGCCAATCTAGAAGTTCCTACCACATTCTATCACACCCTGGGTCAGAAGGATGTACAGTTAACAGTAGACCTATGTCAGGTCATCCTCACAATGAGATGACCGTACTAACAAAGACCCATTTTACAAACTATTTAAAAAGTCTTACTTTCCTGTAAGGTTTGTGGCCTTCACCTCTACGTAGATCTTCGAGCGTAGGCTGAGCCCCATTTCTGGGACAACCAGTGGGGCGGCGTACTCGGTGTCCTGAAACCCCAGTGAGAGAAGAGAAGCCATGGTCAATGGGGAGGCATGCAGTGCTGAAGCACATGTTTTCCTTGGACAGGGGCGAGATCTGGCAGTGGCTCTGTAAGTCCCATAAAAGTGTACTCGTGTACACGCGTACTCTCTCCTGGTTGTTTGAGCTGCCTAAAGGTGAATCTCACTCACGTTGTACACTTTCATGCTGAGAGAGCTGATGAAGGTACCATTGCTGTTGGTGGTGGCCACAGAGACTGAGGACCTGAGAGAGAGAGATTGTGTCAGCACACTTAAACTATCGTTCAAAAGTTTGTGGTCACTTGGAAATGTCCTTGAAAAGCAATTTTTTTGTCCATTAAAATAACATCAAATTGAACAGAAATACAGTCTAGAGCCTGTAATCGAACCCCTAAATGCTGATGCTCCGGATACTCAACTAGTCTCAAGAAGGCCAGTTTTATTGCTTCTTTAATCAGCACACCAGTTTTCAGCTGTGCTAACATAATTGCAAAAGGGTTTTCTAATGAACTTGAATTAGCAAACACAACGTGCCATTGGAACACAGGACTGATGGTTGCTGATAATGGGCCTCTGTACACCTATGTAGATATTCAGCCGTTTCCAGCTAAAATAGTCATTTACAACATTAACAATGTCTAGACTGTATTTCTGTTCAATTTGATGTTATTTTAATGGACAAAAAAATTGCTTTTCCTTCGAAAACAAGGACTTTTCTAAGTGACCCCAAACTTTTGAACGGTAGTGTACATCTTCCATCGGCATCAAAAAATTGTGAAAGTAAAAAATATATGTACAGAAACTGGGGTAACCAGACAAGCAGAGGTTTGAGCCCCCCACCCCATCCCCGTTTGTGAAGAGGGAGAGAAAGGGGAGCGATATCTGCCTCCCATGACTCACGACACAATCTCTGTGTTGTTGAGAAGGTACTCCAAGGGGTAGCGGCAGGAGAAGTAGTAGTACACATCCGTGGCATAGCTGATGAGACCCTGCTCGGAGCGCGGCGTGTCAATGAAACTTTTGATGAAAATTGACTGGATGGTGGAGAATGATTCAAAGGCTCCACCCGGCTCTGGGTATTCGTTCAGGACCTGGAAACATACATGCAGTTAGAGGGTAGGGGAGAGGCAACGTGGCCTCAGGGAGTTCACTGATAGCTTCTCAAAGGGGTTCATCCATGAACATGATCACAAAAGTTACAAAGGTGCTGAATATTAACCAACCATCATTCTTTACACTGCTCTCTCTTAAGGAATTGAGATCTAAGATTACAGTGCCTGTGGATATTGAATGTCACATAAGACTTACTAACACCCAAACATTTCATATTTTTAGTTCTATTTGTTTAGTTCAAATAGTTCTCGTCACCTTAATGCCTTTTCAGCTCTCAAATTTGCTGTATTCTGTAAATATATCCCAGTGTTTTCAGAAAATAAATAAAACAGATTTGAATGTTCCAATGTGCCACAAAGCCTACAGAGCCAGCAGATATAAATTATCATGAAAGTAAATAGCAACTAATAACAACTAATTTAGTTGGATTACAGTGCTTAAGTAATATACTTAAGTAATATACAAAAACCAGAGATAATCATATTTATATCCCCACTCAATAATCATAAATATGGTTTTCCCTGTCAACTGACAGATCATTTAAATTTGTGTCTTTTACATAGCGGTATTGACAATTTCAAAATCATCTGAGTGTCTCATTATTTCCCATTAATGGCAGGGTCACTTGCCTCCAGGGACTGCCGACAGGGGTTCTCCAGGCTGTGGTTTACGGACAACTGGAAGTGGATGACAGGTGGGTCTGAGCCGGTGTCCACAGTGCCAAGGCACAAGCTGTTGCTGTGCTGGCTATTCAAGGCCAGCGTGGTGGGTTCAAAGCCCGCCCACTTTGCCGTGCACAGGTTCACCTCCACCTTGATCACTTGGGGCCCGCAGTCCACCTTCAAATCTCGGTGGTCTGCGTGCACAAGGGTGGGTTGGGGGCAGGTGAGGGGAGATGACAGCCCATTCACTAGAATCCCATAATTGGTAATCGCTGCTTCTCCCATGCACTTCTAATGAGTCCAATTGAGTAATACGTTGCAATAAGTCCCTTGGATGCGAGCTTCTCATGGGAGTTTGGAAGAGGAAGGGGGCAGGGGGTCAGGACAGGACGGAGCGACTCACCTGGGATTCTGTCAAAAACAGGGGAGCAGTTGTAGTCAACGGCGAATCCAGGTCTCAGAAGGACCACCATCAGAAAGGGGAACAGGAAGAGCATCTTCACACGAGAACAAAGAAAGGGAGAGAGAGAGCAAGAGAGTCATATTCTCAGGCCATCATCACACACAAAGACGTCACAAGTTCCTATTATGTTCCTAAAATTAGAAGGCATTGAAATAACTGTTTTCCTAAAGTGGTTAGGCAAGTCAATATCAAAAGGTTCCCGTGTAGAAGTCAAAAAGATTTTTGACTTTGATACGTTGCAAGTAAAACGTTAAATCTAGACTGATATTAAATCTACAGCAACTAAGTGAAACTATATGAACAGATTTAGTCAGAATATATAGAATATATCCATTTTGATTTGTATCCATGCAGTTAATTGCATCCTACCATGGCGAGTCCTGTGCAGGAAATCTGTGGTGGTTGGGTGTGCAGATTTGGTTTATATACCACTTTACTGGGACATCACCCTGACCTTAGGGGGGTAAAGGGTGTGTCCCCTCCAACAACGCAAAAGCACACCTGACTTCACATGAGAGTTGTCATTCTCAGCTTTCATCAAACACGAACCCCCGGCAGTATCACCCAAGCCGACATTTGTTCGCTCTCAAGTACACCACATTAGCGGGCTTACAGATTTTATTCTATAGAATCAGTTTCAAGTTTCACTTTCTCAAAACAAGGCTAGAGGGCTCCCTCTGAAGACAAAAACCATTGCTTATTGTTGTTTCAAAATAAAAACAACATTATTTAAGATAATGAGTATGTCAGCCTCATTAACACCACAATGAAAAGAGCTTAAGGTGTTTCAGAACAGAATCTATCGATTTCCAACTGAGGAAATGACAAAGTTCCTAAAAATACTTAGCTTCATTCTCCTTCAATTAGGGAAAGTCATTACAGTCTTGGGGGATTCAAGTTCAGTAAGCCAAAAAGCAATTTCTGATATATGCACTTTAAGAACTTTATTTAGAATCCTAAAAAACATATGCAGGGTTTCGTCAGTGGGTGAGCAGGCTGACGTCACTGAGGAATATTTTCAAGTATATCCTCAATTTGCAAGTTTAGCCCACTCGCTAAAGAATAAGCCTTGAACCGGGATTTGGGATTTGGGATTTGGAGATTTCAGATCACTTGAGTCTTCTGTCTTGAAATGTAAGACAGGATTAGACACCTATATGCATTACTTTTTAAGCCTGAAAAAAAGATTAAATCAGATATTTAATATTCAATTTGAAAAGTACTCACTATTTGTGTTGTATTCCTGACAAGGACTTTTTTTTCCCTCAAGTTGCTGATGTCTGCAATAGGAAAATAATTGTGATGCTTGAGAGAATGATGAATAAAAAATCTGCCTGTTGCAATTCAGCAGTTGCATATAGCACGTAATATTGTTTGTGTTTCATTTTAATGTGTGAATTATTTTATATACTGAGAGCCTGTCAGCCCTGAAATACCTTAATGGTAAAAGTGCACTTATGATTGAATTAATGAATCTGGACGACATTTAAACATTTTTTTGTTAATTGTATTTTCCTTATTTTCAGTACACTAGCTTCAAACTATTTTTAAGACCCTGAGGAATCGGCCACTGCTACCTAAATCTGTAGTTCATAAAGGCCTACAAGCTTTGACGTCATTTGGTTCTAATCTCTTCAGTAAACATGGACAGTTATGTAACTTATTGGACATATTGGAATTTTAGATTTCACATTCTAAAGGTCAGATCCTTTGCGTCTTTTCTATAGGTCATTACTCAGAAAATATGTCTAAATGCATTCCAAATACACGCCAAGTACTAGCGCCATTGGATAAATCATCACTGAATTTGGTGATCCTCCAAAAACAAACGTGAATAGTCACAGAAGAAACTGAAGTGATCTGTTTCATAAAGGTCAACTTCTCTTGAACACGAAAAGTTAAAAAATGGGAGAACTTTTGCATCAAGATACGTCTGCAAAAGCGTCAGAAAACAAAAGAGCCTTTGTTTGTTGTGTGTGCATGTAAGCCTCCTGATTCATTGTGTTACTAGGGTTGCAGTGATCAATCTGCCCTCGCTGTAGGCTACTACGCCTGTTTGACTCAGGGCAGTTATTGTACTGTGTAGAGTAAAACACAGAAGCGTCCAGGTTAACTCATGCCAAAGCCCTCTGGAGTGAATGAACATATTTGTCATCTTATACTCAAATGCACTCACTTAGCACTCATCAACAGAGACTCCAATGTCGTCTAATCCTTTTCTCAGATTCAATACCTTAGGCTACCTCAGCTGCAGAGGTATCTCTCAGCCACGCCGTTCTGTGTTTTAAGAAAAATGCACATGGTCAAACAGTTTGAAAGTGGATGCTTCAGGAGAGACGTGAAAGCCAAACTACATTGGCTGGTGGCCAGCTAGTGTTGGTTTTGTGGTTAAGGTCACAGACTTGAAACCTACACAACGCTGGTTGGAGAAAAAAAACATCTGGATAAGTATTGTTCACCAGTTAGCTGCTATTCCCAGTCAGCAGAGAAACAAGCTGGGAAAAATGCAAAATGCATTCAGCCCCTCCTGCAATCCAGAGAAGTAGATGTATATTTGAACTTGAGACATACTTGAAAAAGGTTTCTCCCTACAGCTCTGACACTCAGATAGCATTTGTTGACTTGGCCTTCAGTTTGTTTTTTCTGTCGTTATTGACAGTCTGCTTGCATCATCCTATCTCTGTTGAGTGCAAGTAACAATTCAGTTTGATAGAAAGTTGTTTCTTTTCTCTACAGTATAATCATACTAAAGCATATATTTTGCTCTGCTCACTGCTGTCGTTAATTATAATTGTAACTTTTATACAGGACGTTTTCATGGAAATTTCTCATAAGTTTACCTCTTCCATGTATGAAACATAATAATACAGATCGGTGGCTCTGTACTAAATATTATACTAACTGAATACAGCTGCATAATTAAACTGTACAGATCTGCCCACACTCAATGTCAATTCATATAGTTTCAGACTATGTATTTATTTTATTGTGCTCCATACATAATAAAATCGTGTAAATGGAAGAGTAGGTCAAAAGGTTTTTTTTTGTTCACTTTGTGGGTGGTGTTAATTTAAGACCCACATTAGCCTTAAACAACAATTTTGTAGAGGCTGGGTGTGCGTAGCCATTGTCACCAACTGTATCAATTTCAGTCATTTTGGTTTATATTCTCATCTACACAACTCGCCATGGAGACCAGCAGAAAAAAATCATAATGGTCATAACTCTGCCATTTTGTGTCAATGAAGTCTTTTCTCAGGGAGCAACAAAAGCCACAGACATGTGATCCTGTTCCCTTGCAGCGGCCCACAGCAATCAACCCTGTTTGCAGTGTCGATTTAAAGACGATATGCTGGGAATTGACACTGGGGATCTTGGTTGAATAAAAGAAGATGTTTCACAGTATTTTGCAACTGTGAGATGGATGTCTTCCTGCCTGGGGGGGCTGGAATGATCCATCCATCCATTTTCGAAAAAAGGCTTATCCTGGTCACGATCGTGGGGGACGCCAGAGCCATCGCTCCCGGAAGGCATAGGGCACAAGACAGGGATACACCCAAGACGCCAGGCACCACACTCACACAAACATACACACACACACACACCCACAGGGCAATTTAGCACGGCCAATGAACCTAACACACAAGTCTTTGGACAGTGGGAGGAAACCGGAGTGCCCGGTGGAAGGCAGCAGCGCTAACCACTGCGCCACCGTGCCACCCGGCTGGAATTAAATGTTCTCTAAATCATGGGGTGAGTGCGTATCAGTGTTACCTTGAGTGACACACTCGCACCCTCCAAAAATTGACAAACCTACCACTCAAGAAAAATCTCAAGAAAAAATCTATCCAACCAGGTAACTTGGGAAGCAGACGCTGTTGTCCAAAATATACAATTTTTACATTAACCCACTTATACAGTTATATATTTACTTGAACAACTCAAGTTAAGCAATTTTTTTCTTAACAAGCACAAGATTATGTCTACTTGTGCATACTACTCAAATTTTCAGCACAGCAGTTCTGTGTTCCAGCTTGTCTAAGACCAGGTAAGACTAGGACAGCAAGGATGTTTTCATTTAAATTAGGCTTTAGAAATCTTAGTTGAGCAGCATTTTTGTTAAGTTCCTTCAAACTGAACCCCTAACCTGATTTCAAACTTAAAGTGATCACTGATGTGATTCATAAAATAAATGGTCAAAATATAACTTAAGGTGACAGCTGATATTAGTCTTGTGTTGTGAAATAATTTTTCTTAACCTATTAATGCCCAAGCCATTATCATAATCATATTATAATGTTCTGGGGGTATTTCCACCAATGGCGAGATGCAAACTCCAGTCTAATGTGCCAAAGGCAGCTAAGTTACAGCATCATTTAAATGCCCAAGCCAATTTTCAGATCACTACACAGCACTCCCCCTAGTAATTACCGGATGCCTTTGTGCTGATATTCCATCTCTTCACTTTAGATGGCCTGACACATTCTGTCTCACACACTTCTGACATCAATGTTCCCCCTCGTATCATTAAAAGGTTTAGGTGATCCTAGCTAGGTTTCATGATCACTACAATATTTTCATGTCTTATATATTCAGTTATGTCATTTTTATTTCAAATTAAGAAAATTAAAATAATCAAACCCCAATGCTTCCCTTCTAATAACTTATAGGATAAGAAAACGTTATACAATTTTAAACCAATTAATTCAGAGAAAGCTTATCAGAAAGATACTCTCATGCACGCTAAAGCCATGTTGTTTAAGATATACATATACACAGTATATAGGCATCTCGCGACACACAGCTTATCAGCCATTGTCATAGATGGGATACCACATCAGGTTCCACTCATATAAAAACATTGAGAAACCCCAAAGAATACAGACTAAGAACAATGCTGACCGATTGGAATCAATCGTTTATTGATTTAATGTATCATTAGCTCTTACCAAAGATTTATCCCTGACTAACTTGCTCTAAACACAAAGTTTAGTTTAAACTATTAATAAATAAACGTTATCTTGCTGCCCTCTAGTGGGTTCGTCTGAACAAACAATCAGGTTTAACTGAAGAAAAAAAATTCTACAGAAAACCGGCGGACATTCAAATCATTTATTTTCTCTTGATTATTTTACTCTTTCATTTAAAGATGAGAAACAAGCTACCTCCATTGCTGATGTTTAAAGACAAAGCTTCATATATTACATCTCGAGTCCCATTACAAAGCATGAGTCATGTCTGCAATGCAGGGTCACGGCAGAGTGCTCAGCCAGGTCGGCCACTCATCATCAGAACATGTGACTACTGGTCATAGACAGCTGTCACCCAGCACGACTGCCAGGGCCTTCCTCCATCTCCTGAAAGGCATGTGTCAGAAAGCAGACAGTGTTGTTTACAGCTGAAGCACCGAAGCTCTCCGCTGTGCCAAATCCATGAACAGTAAAGCCTCGCTCATCTGGACAATGGGGGAGGGAAGTTTGTTCAGACTTGGCAATGATCTGATGGACAGGGGACAAAAGCACATAATTCACAGGTGAAGAAATACATTCTGGATACAGTACCGATTATGGTTATGACATGGAACAACAGTTGCCCCTCCCCAGGCCCTTGTCACCTATATTAATAGTTCCATTGCGTATATACCTTAACAGGATACAATAGATCAAGATCATTAGACCACATTAACTGTCCAGTCATTACATGGTCCTAATTAGCCAAAAATAGGCGTATATTCTATACAAGATACTTAACTAATGCAGTGTCCTCTTTGTAGACCCACATTGAAAGTAAAATAAGGCCTATAAAAAACATACTCGTTTTGGGTCAATTTATTTAAATGCATTTTAGAGCTGGAGTATAGTGGTTAAAGTGTTGGGCTTTTTAACAAAAAGTTTGGCTGTTGTACCCTTAAGATTGAGGTTAACTTGCTATTGGAGTAAATATCCACCTCTATAAGTGGGAAAATTATAGATTTTGGTGCAGATGGTGTTGTAGTGGTTAAGGTGAAAGGCCTGTACCTGACAGGTTGTGGGTTCCCAGCAGCTGAAACCTTGAGCAAGGACGCCTTAATTCTTTCCGTAAAGTGTATGAATGTAGAAATAGTAAAATGTGGATAAAAAGTGTCTGGGGGGAAAATAATTTGTACATTAAAATATTACTTCTCCAGATATCAACATGTGACCTAGAGAGACTACTGGGAAAGGTTCCAGTTGTGAAGTGACCGAAGACTTTTTACGGTTGTACAAGTAAGTGAAATGACGGAGTCCCGGGGATTAAAGGATAACTGCCCGTCGTGCTAACAGAAATTGTTTGACAGAGTATCACTGCCTCTGATTAAATTATGAGCCACTTGTGTTCTCCAAGCGGGCAAGTCCAGACACGATGGGACTGAAAAGAGTCCTTACACAAACACTGTTACTCTGGTAACCCTCGGGCAGGCAACACAGTCCACTGTCCACCCACAAAGCTGCCCTTACAAAAATCTGCACGACAACGAACAGAAAACAACATAACATTGCAATGAAACAGCTTAAAATATTGCATTCTTTATCTTTTATTTCAGCCCATACCTGTACTACCCGAAAGGAAAGTGGATGAAGAGCTGACTGTGTGAGTCTCTGGGAATGCTGGGTAGATGTCTCCTGGGGCAAACAGGTAAGGCGGACGCTCTCCTTCAGAGACATCAACATCTGACTATGCAGCTCCTCGGGGATACTCCACCGACAACTTGACTTTTCAACCTCATTTCCGCCGTAGTGTCAGTGCCTTAGCACCAACTTTATTTGTTTGTGTTTTACAAGGTCCTCCCTTGAATTTGCCGGATGACCAAATAATAGCAACGTGAATTCAGAGGCAAATGCGCTGACATTCAAGGTTTTGAAATACCTCTCAATTAGCATATAATTTATACCTTTAAAGCAGAGGGAGTGTCATTTATAATCCATATGATTTATACAAATATCTCTGTTATTAAAAAATAATGAGGTGGGGTGAAACTAAGACTGACAGACACATGGGGGCAGAGGACTGAGAGCTGCCAGGCTGGTTCACAACATCATCATCAAACTTTCATTCCATGTTGTGATACCTGAACC
Organism: Hiodon tergisus; assembly: GCA_025775045.1. Classification (NCBI taxonomy): domain Eukaryota; kingdom Metazoa; phylum Chordata; class Actinopteri; order Hiodontiformes; family Hiodontidae; genus Hiodon; species Hiodon tergisus. The sequence continues at coordinate 7,601 of JAOVYW010056403.1, read as the reverse complement.
ATTTTCAGCAAACAATGCCATTCCAGTCATCATGGAGATAAGTCAGAGTCAGCCACAGACTGAATAGGAGAATTTCGAAATCCTCACCAATAATATAAAATAATTTTAAATTAATAATAAAAAAGAAATAATAAAGTTGACACCAATAAACTGAGGTGTTCAAATCTAAGATATACATTATTTAAATACGAAGTAGCACAATGTACTTCAATATAGGATTCTGCACTAATTTTTTATTCAATAATATTAAACTTTAATATAAAACTTAAATTTTTTTAGTTCTTGTACGGTATGAGTCTATTTATCAAGCCCAGGACTCTCAAACCAATGTAACGAAAGCATGTCATTAGATTGCTAATCTTGTTTTGACAACCAAATCCCCACACTGTTTTCAAGCGCCGAATTTCCCGCTATCCTTCAGTCCCAGCTCCTATTGGCGCTGAATTCGAAGTTCAGTTGAGACGCGACGCTAAGGCTTTGGTTATAAAGCGTGTGATTTTCATGTACAGGGGCAAATCAACTGAAGAGGACACGTGCAGCGAATCTGAAACCTCCGTTTTAGAAGATCCTACATTAACTTGAAATCAGCAAGCTTTTGGAAAAGATTGTAATGACCACGCACCGCGTTAAATTAATTTAACCAAACGGCAAGCGATCTGTAGGCCTAACTTTTTGATTGATTGATTGATTTATTTATTTATTTATTTATTTATTTACCTGGTTGTTCAAATTACTGCACGTTCAAATTAAATACACCTGACGCTCCTACGCCAATGAGTCCATGACAACAGGATATACACAAAATGTTTCAAAATAAATCTGACACTTGGGCAGAATTGTACTGGGACATGTCTGGGCATTGGGTGAGAAGTTTTAAACATTTCTTTAACTGCGGTTCTTTATTTTCCTTTCGATCTGATAAGATACTTGGTAAGTGATTAATATTTTTAAAAATTGCCTATTATTATTATTATTATTATTATAGTGGTTTGGCAATATTAATTTTATAATGTATTATGAATTTTTTATAATTATGACATAAATTTACACAGTGTCCGATCAGATAAGCCTCCTAAAGCCATAACATCAGAAACCTTAATAAGCAGCGTCTGCCTGATTCTTTACCTTACTAACATGCATTTCAACACCTTTCAGGTCTTATTTTCTGGGTCGTTGAAACACCCGTTGGGGCTTGGTTTGTAGGCAGTGTAGTTAACTGATTGTTCGGTGCAAGCTGCAATCACTAGCCGTACTGCCAACAAAACAGGCTAAAATCTCATTGGAATGTGGAATATGTTTTATTTCGGAATATTTTGTATAATAAATTATATGTCGATATTTGTTACACTTTTTTGCCATCGGTTTTCCCGAATTTGTTATTTGGTAGTTTGTAAAGTATTTCCTTCATAATTGCTTGCAGAGGGAAGGTGGCGAGGAACGTTAGGTGTGATGTTGATGCTGTATGGTCACTAGGCAGTGTAGTTAGCTGATTGCACGGTTTTTTGTAATCACTAACCACACAGTCATGTGAAATTCAGACACGGAGAAGCGTCACACTCTACAGGTTGGGCCCTGGACTGCCGCAAGAGGGCGCTTTTAGAATATTGAACTTCTCTACTTATAAGTATTTGTGCGCTTCAAAAATAAAAAAATAAAAAATATTTACTTATTTATTATTATGCCTATTGTATTTCTGTCCATATGAAAAACTGGGCTGTACCACGAGAAGCTTTCCAGCTCAAGTTTTGTATAAGAAAATAGCTTGTTCTTTATGAACATGGGCTTTCAGGTGAAAGCCATATGATTAGTCCAGAGTGATTACCTTTAGTTGTAATATATTGTCATTACATACAAAAATTCTGCTGGACAAACAGAAAACATGCTGGACGGGGCACAATACTTAATGAATCCCACTTTATCCCATCATTACAATGCAGGCTATTACATGTAAATATGCAACTATAAAGCCCTCCACCTGCAAAGCAGATATTGACCATTGACATGGAAAATATGGATCTGCCATTGCTATTAAACAACGCTTAAAAAATTTTTGGTGAGCACATGCAACACATTCGGAAAACTCCAGTCGAGTGGTTGGAATGGACATGTCGACAATCGTGATGACACCTAATGGTATTGTCTCAGAGTAAGATTCTTCAAGCTAAGGGGTATGTGTGTATCTTAATGCACATATCTTGAGAAGCAGATGTGTCATGCCATTTCGAGAAAAAAACTGACAGATTAAGGATGTGGATTTTAGATCAAGACATGTGACTATGAATGCATTTTTGCCTAGTCAGAGGAAAACACAGCTGGCCCAAACCACCTCCCAGTTTCCAAAAAGCCACCTGCTAATCTGGAAGCAACAGTGAAATTCGTAGCATCTGCTGAAACTGGGTACAGACGGCTCTTCACTTGACTTGGACGGCACTGTTTCCCCCTCTACTCGTTCCCTGATGCTGTCTGGCTTAGGCCACATTAACACCCACAGCAGGACGCCTAAATGGAAACAGTTGGAACATTTACTAGCCGGAATCAGCAGGACACTTCCCAGCAAGTGTTGCTGGTTAATCAGTATCACCCATGGCAGGCTCCAGAGATTCAAGAAAAACTAAACTAAAATAAACCTCCCAGGGGGGAACAAAACCCATAGTGGGAAAGCTCCAATCCCAAACCGCACCCATCTAACAAATCAAGAAAATAATAAAACCCACCCCCACCCCGTTTAACAGGTCATAATACCACCAGGGTAGTTGACCTCTAGTGAACCACTAAGACCATCAAGGGCCCTCTCTGAAGCCACGGCTTTACCAAACAGATGGAGGGCAAGAACAACCTGGAACTGGTGGCTTGCTTGATACAGTGGTTCTGCTTCCAAAATTGCTCCCAGCAGGGCAAGATTTTAGATGGTTTGGGTGTATGGTCCACCCCCCACGCCTATATTTATCTGTTGTGAAAACTAATAAAAAATTATGTGTGGAATACTGGTTTTAAAGATTCTATCAGAGGTGGAATAAATGTGGGCCCAAGTTGTCCTATCTTGACTAAGGCAGATCTAATAAAAAACCGCTAAATTGTTAACCTAGTTACACTAAAAAGGCGTCTTGTCGCCTTGGTAACAGACGACTCTTCACTTCCTGTAATATAATCGACGCTATAAACATGTCTGAGCAGCTGGACAGAAACGTTTGTGAAGAATTTGATGAATTAGACAAATATTACACGGTTTTTGCTGGATCGTCCTTGGAAGACGTTTCGTACGCAAAAATGTTTTGGAATTCTGCCACTTTACAACCGCCTCTCGAATCTCGATTGGTTTCTGTAGATATTAGTCAGCGACTTAAAATAGCTAAGAATGCGCCGGAACAGTGTAAGTGTTTTGCGAAAGGTTTATAAATGATCAATTTTGATACATTTGTTTGGTTTTTGTCTAAATAATCACTTAATGAAAAAATAATTTAACAAATGATCTAAACTTTAGTACGCATTGTTGTTTTGGACTGAAGATTTTCTGCTTGAATTAGGCATTCCCGATCTCAGACAACTGTCCCCAAACACAGGTAAGTGTTAACTTGTGAGAGTAGAGTGCCTAACGGGGGCAATATTGCTAATCCAAAAACTAACGTCAGATGTATGTGTCAGAAAAGGAGAGGGGCCCCCAGGAAGTCTTTCAGATGCAGTGGGCAGAAGAGAAGCAGAAGTACTATGAGATGGTGAGTTGACCCTACCCTAAAATGTCAAACCTGCACTGCTTGAGCATCTGATCCAATTGGTAATCTGGTTAAAATAATTTACAACCAGATTTAATGTTATTTGTGCACTTTCACCTGTGCAGAAATTAGACATTGGTACAGTGCCTTGTAAAAGCAATCAAACACCTGACCAATCCTCTCAAACTACTGAAATACACATGGTCCTGTTTGATATTTTATTTTAAAACACTGAAACTCAAAATCAGTTGTTTTAAGATGACGTTGTTTTTATATTTGTTTGACAAAAAAACGAATATTGCTTGCATAAGCTTTTAACGCCCACACATTTATATTTGGTAGAGCCACCTTTCACTGCAAAATCTTTTGGAGTAAGCATGTCCTAGCTTTGCACATAGTGTCTGAAGGATTTTGGTCCATTCTTCTTGACAAATTGTTCCAGGTTGTTCAGCTTTTTTGGATGATGCTTGTGGACCACAATTTTCAAATAGTGCCACAGATTCCAAATAGGATTGAGATCAGGGCTTTGACTGTGCCACTATAGGAATTTTATAAATTTTTGTTCTTCAGCCAGTCCAATGTTGCTTGGCCTTGTATTTGTGGTTATTGTCCTGCTAAAAGGTGAATTTCCTCCAAAGCTTCAGTTTTTTAGTCGGACTGAGGTTATTTTGTGGTATTTTGTCCTTGTTTGGGCAATTTCTTTAATCTGTATAAACTGTGAACATCTACTGCACAGGGGTTGAATACGTATGCAACCAACATATTTCTGGTCAGGGGTCTGAATATATTTGCAAGGCACAGTATATAGCTGCTTTCTTCACTTATTTACAGTATGTTGTTTTACCTCTGTAAACATTTTCTGTGTCGCGGAACTGAGCATTGATCGCACCACTAATTTCAGTTAATTTCAATCCGATTCTCTCTTCCTCTGCCCCGTGATAGATGGTTACAGTCTTTGTTGGGTTGGTTGGATTGTTCTTTCTGGCAGTCACCCAGAGACATCACATGTGGGACAGGAGACAAATCAGTCGGCAGTCCCGCCATGCTCTCTTTTCCTTCCCCTTCCGGTCCACTGGAGACTCACGAGACAGAACTTTGGGTTCGCGTTCTACAGGTGTAATCCAGGCCTCTTCAAAGGACACCTTCAGTTTTGAATGTGGCTGGACATAAGTACAAATCACCAACCAGGGAATTTTAGGATTCACTTTTAAAGGCATCTTGGTGGCCAAGCTCTTTGCTGATGCAGTGAATTGCCTTTAATTCCTTTTGAGGTGGATTCGACAATATCATCCTGCTAGGTAGACATGTGCATGCTGCAGAAATATTTACTGTTTGTGGGTGGGGATCCCTGGATGTCACAAAACACCTTGAAAACCCGTACCACCAAAAGACCAAGAAGGTCAAAGAATGCTTAAAATTCGTTGGTAATAAACCAAAATACTTCTTCCCCAGGACAATGATTGGAGGGTGCTCCATGTTAATCACGAGACGACATTGAGCCATCCCAACTGCTGGTAACCATCCAAGACAAAGGCATACATGCAGCATCTTTCCTGTCCATCAAAACTGATTTATTTCAAGGAAATGTAAACAAATAGTACTCCATAAAAGTACTCTTATTAAGATAATAATGTAGGTGATAATACAAGGGTACTCTATGATAATTATAATTACTGTGTAGTCATATTTTCAGAAAAACACGGCTGTCTATGTAATTGCCAATGAAAATGTGGACAAAGGCTTCTTTTTATAAGAGAGCATTTTCCCTCATATACGAGAGCTCCAGAGTGATTTAAAATGCTGGAGAGAAGCCAGCCTGCTCTGTCAGGTTTAATGCCTGGGTCTTTAAGCTGAGGCTGTGCTAGGAGATTCATCTCCTTAATGCAGCACACGGAGGATCCCGATGAACTGCCTGCCAGTTTAGCACTCTAAAAACTGATGATCTTTTGTCATCTTTCCCCAGCTATCTTTAGTGGCAAACACTGGTCCAAGCTAAAGCGCTTAAGTGGTTAGTTGCAATGGGGGAATGGGTGTCGCATGTATAGGTACTACATTTGGTTTGTGTTGCAGGAGAAATAACCTATATACATTACATAAAACTACGTACACTTAAGGCAAAGTCCTTACAAGCGTTAAACTAATTATTTTGCTGCACATTGTACAGCTGATTTGATTTGAGCCGTTAACCCGGAATCCTGGCACTGTGGCTTCTGACAAAACCTCTCAGGAAGTGGCTAATTCAGGGAAAAGCCCATCAGAGCTGGTGTCGTCCTGGGCTGGCCTGGCCCAGATGATGCACGCCGCCACTCTGATTAATGCACCCGAAGCAATTCTCCACCACCACCCCTCTGACCACCTTTACTAATCCGATTATCAAAGCGCTCAGAGATAAATTCATCTGAGAGAGTTATGATCATTAGAGGAGCATTGATTTATCCCTCCCCTGGAAGGGTTACTGCCAGCCAGGGAAACGGCTCATCTTTCTATTGGAGCAATGTGACAGTTCATGCAATAGTCTTAAATGCACTCTCTCTCAGGGATGCTCCGCCCTGCTTTTTTACTGAGCCAATATACTAATTGCCTGACTGTAATTTAGCTAATCTCTGACTTTATTGACCATTCCACATCTATGTAGAGCTTTGTTTTGTTAGGCAAAATGGACATCACTGCAGGCTTCAATATTGTGCTAGTAATGTTGTTATGGCGTATTTTCACTGTCTCACTTATAGTTGAAATTTATGCAGTCTGTTCTGTTTTCTGCTTTGAAAGACACCCTGTCCAATTATACACACTGATGACACAAAATGCAATGTGTCCTAAATCCTAGGAAGATGCAATACTTAAAATATTCAATTTTTTTTTACCAGCCTACTAAAAGACATATGCAAATCACCCCACACCGCCCCTGTAACAGAAATATTTTTTTTAAATAGTCTTGTGAAAATTGACCCACATTGACAAATGGAAAATAAAACCAATTGATAACCAGTGTTTTTGCAATCAAATGAAAATGGGCATATTTCAGTTCTTTAAGGGGTATGACGTCACAATAACTATTTGAGAGACCATGGGCTTAATTGTTTATTTTAAAATGGTAATTATTTTGACTATTTTGGGAAAATGCAAAATACCATCATTTAGGGTATCCAGCTTTTGTTTTGTGTATTTGCCTAGCAGCTGGCTTGATACAGACTTTACTTGTCTCATCAATATGTTTGGTTGTGTGCATATAATTCCTAGTTGAGACATGTGAAACCTATGACATATAGTACTGTCAGAAATTACTTGAGTGCACCACCCAGCAAAATGTCACAAATATGTCTTAAACAGAAGCAGCATTTGTCGATCCAGATGTATTAGTTAAGTCCGTCCTCATTCATTTGTTAGTCTTTCCTCCTGTGCACCTGCTGTGGACCATCCAGTTGGGAAGAAGCAGCCAGTTGAGCCGCCTCTTTCCAACAGCCATGTGGAGCTGCTTTTGTACTGCTGCAGATCCTGGAAAATTCAGGTCTCTCCTCTTGCTCTCCCTATCCGCTGAGTAATCATCCTGGAAGCCTGAAAAGTATTGGCCTCTAGGGAGGAAAATCACTTTGATTTAAGTCCACTTAATTAATTGATCTTTCCCCAAAGCTCTTGAATCATGCCGCTTTGTGACTACTCTACAGTACATGTAGCCCAGTGTAGTTTTTTTATGTACACTATATGGACAAAAGTATTGGGACACCTACACATTACTCCTACAGGAGCTTTTATGACATCCCATTCTAAATCCATAGTCCCAATACTTTTGTCCATATAGTGTGTATGTATATACATATATACAGTGCCTTGCAAAAGTATTCACCCCCCTTGGCATTTTTCGTGTTTTGTTGCCTTACAACCTGGAATTCA
>JAOVYW010056392.1:0-23117 GCA_025775045.1 Hiodon tergisus | reverse complement strand
GAGGGAGAGAGACAGTCAGAGGGGGGGAGGGAGAGAGACAGTCAGAGGGGGGGAGGGAGAGAGACAGTCAGAGGGGGGGAGGGGGAGAGAGACAGTCAGAGAGGGGGAGGGAGAGAAAGACAGTCAGAGAGGGGGAGTGAGAGACAGTCGGCCACCGCGCTCACACCAATACATTTACACAACATTCCCGCAGGGCCACATGAAAGACACTCTCTCGCTAATGTGATTATGTAGTTAAGCAGCCAAGAACACGAGACCCTGAACCTCACGGTACTCTGTAAGAAACGGCAGCGGATGACGTAATCAAAACGTGCCGAACACATCGAACGGGTCGGTGCGACTTTGTACCGCGGCGTGGATAAACGACAACGTGTGCACACACACACTTAGGCCTTTGCACTTTGTGGCATGTCACTGGATACTGGGAACGGGAGTATTAGTTTCCACATTTTATTGATATAACACTTAAAGAATCCGAGCCACATCAATAATAAAAACACACTTTGCACCGGGACGCAGAGTGTAATCTAACCTTCCTCCTAACCTCGCTCCTCAGCATTAACGGTTTCAGTTCAAAGCTTCCTAAAGCCTTAATGCACTAAAGACCCGTGGCCGTGATTGGCTGGACTCAGATCATCAGGTGAAGTGTTAGCTTGTCTTCATACAAGCAAACTCTTCTGGTAATATTCGATGAACGGCAGTCACGTAGTTTCCTTGCAAAGAGAAAACAAACCCTCACATTGGGTTCGACAAAAACATGCACGCGCATAGCCCGTGGTAGTAAAATTCAACTCATGGGAGGAAAACTGAATGAATTAAAATGCCCCAAAAAATATTGCCAAATATTTTGCAACTCTCCCCCTCAGGCTCACAGAAAAAATTATAAACGCACATACATTCGCATATTTTTAAGTCAGAAGGCTTCAGGGAAGTTTGATGTTTATCTTTAAAAATGTGTGTCAAAAACACACGCATAATAAATATAGCATTATGTACATAATACATAATATTCAGTTAAATGTGTTTAAGCCACAAAAACTAATGCATTGATCATTCTAGATTACAAAAGAGACCTCCCCTAACAGGTGGGTCTAACACACAAAACCAACAACAACTACACTACAGCCTTGTGAGAGTTCCCCACACGGGCAACAGGCAAGTTAATGAGAGAGAGAAACCTCAAACAGAACGTCACACAGCGAGTGATCTTTAATCAAATCTCCAGCGGAAAAACATGTGCCTCATGTCATTATTTGAAAGGACTATTTGTTTATCCCCATCAGGCATTGCTGGGTTAGGCTGTCTGTCACTTTTAGAAAGAATCTGCTCGACTGTTTCCGGGGGGGGCACTCATTCCAAGAACGCTCCTCCGGTTTTCTACTGTAGTATAACGACCAAACCCACTGCAGTGTTTTAGGTAAGTAGCTATATCATCTCCCGTTAAAAACACCCCTCCCCAGCAGATAGCAGAGGCTATTAAATGATCCCATTCTTAATGAAACGAGTGGTGATGAACAGCACAATCCTCAACACAGCATCCATCTTCCAAAATACGTGTCCCTTCAGGCCCGCTGAAGTAGAGCTAAGCCTAGACTCAACGGCGCTCGTTTTGAGTTTAGCAGACAAAAAAAAAAATTGCGTTTTTCTCCCATTCTCGGGTTTAAGTACACAAAGAAGCAGTAAGCCGCAAAATGAATCGGTTACACTAAAATAACTAAGAAGTCCCACGCCGGTTCTTTGTCCAACCGAAGAGCGCTCTCTCTCTCTAACACACACAGTCATCTTCAGCCAAGACAACAGTCTGTGTAAACTGTCAACAGGCATTATCTGACGAAACCCGACAAATTTAGTCATGCAAGTTTTTCCAAATTCTCACGTCCTGGTGTAAGAGAATTTCAAAATAACTAGTCTAAAATCAACCGGAATTGTGTCTTGCCGTTTATGCATAGTTAATTTATACGAAGGCCAATCTGCTGCCAATTCCCTCTCATTCCAGATTGTATGGTACGAACACTATGACAACACAATGTCATTAGAGCAATTCACTAGCGTCTCAAAAACACAGAGTTATATAGCTTAACCTCACTAACCCTAACCTGATACGAGATATGTAAGAACGGGATTTACGTCTTCCCTTGCGACAGCAACTCGTTCTTCAATCACATGCACGGCACCATAAAAATATTTCAAAACCCTTATTTCGCTGGACTTCCCCAAAGCGACATCCGAGTCAGTTTTGGTTTATGCAGAGGAACACTATGGTTCCCAGAATGCCCCAGAGCACAAACCTGACTCCCACAACAAGTTCTGCCAGACCCTCAAGTTCCCACATTTCGCACATCGTGCCCCCTGCAGACATCTAATTCCCATAAGCTGCAGAGGGCTCACTTACAACTTCAGAATGGTCTCAGCAGCAGCCTGTGGATTCCATCCTGAGTAGGGGCTTTCCATGCTACCGGTTAACAGTGAAGGCAAGTCTTTTTCATTAAATTCCCAGAAAAGGACAGCAAAGAACACATCCTCTCATTTTGCTTAACGAGCCGGTTTAATTAGCGCAGAATTGCATTTGGTCACGCAGCGTCAATGTGCGTCAAAGTTTTCTGCTAAGCCAACAGCTTTCTGTTCATGAGCCACAGCAGGCCAAAAATATAGACACACACAATTTCCTCGTCACGCTGCCATCGCAGTCATCCGAAGACTCCAACCCCCACAGTTCCCTGGAAACCGAGCCAGCAATCGCGTATGGACTGACTCTGGGTTTCACTTTCAACCTCGTTAACCTTGTGACGTGTGCATTCTTACAAGGGGAATGAGGTATTTCCACCTATCAGAACTGCTCATCATCACACTTCTATTAAAAGGGACACTGAGAAATTATCATCACCTAACAAATGCGCTGGTACATTACGTTAAATGTGCTACCCAGTAAAGAATTTAATAATTCCGTTTGGTTTTTCTTGCTTTAGCCAACATGGGCTTTTTCATCTGACGATTCTTACCTGAAGCGGACTGCTCACTGACCTTTGACCTACAACACAGGACAGTCGGACTAAGGTCTGGGTACAAGGAGAATCATTTTCTTTTAGTTTTAACTTTATTTGAATAGCAGGATCTAAGCTTTAGAAACCACGCCATCTCTTACTACAGCAATCGTCATAAGAGAGAAACCCCATTCTCAATGCAGACAAAACTAACAAAGGCAGGAGGTGGAAAAAAATCGAACAAAAACTTTGGTATAACAGTATAAATGTTGGACTGGACCCAGTGAAAGAGACGGTAGTAATCCTAAATCTAAAGAATCAGTCCACAATAAACATAATATAAATGATGGAGTTATGCATAGATTGAGCCCAACGATCTTGAGTTTGCGGGTTCGAATTCAGCTCCATTCGCCAACTGAGACTGGCAGAGCAGTCGGCATCGTGCTCTCATGTTAGCCTGCAGTGTGAGAAAAGGTGGGTGGCTCGAGAATAGACAAGTCATACTACCCTCCCCGCATGTGGGGGTGGGAGATGCACTGGCACAAATGCAGATTCGGGGGGGGGGAATGGCGATTTAAAAATAAATAAATAAAATCAAAGTCAAATTATGGTTGCGATTCCTGTCATCCCTGCAAACCATGAAAATGCATCACAGAGAAACACCCCGTTACAGTGAGTCAGTTCAGACTGGCCTAGGCATGACCCGAAATAATATTCCCCCCATCCTGCTAACCCAACCGGTGACGGGTGTACAGCTGTGTAAATCTGAGCAGGCCCAGGGAGAGAAGGGGACGGGCTTCGTCTCGTCCCACACGTGTCCCAACGCAGTGCGCTCGCCTACCAGTACCAGGATGTGCCGTGTGGAGGCTAACAGGCAACTGAAACCATAGCATGTCATTGTATGCTGTTGGACTGACAGGTAGGGAAGCGTGATTCATCAGTCCAGAGAACATGTTAGTACTGCTCCAGAGTCCATTAGCGGCACACGTCACACCACTTCAGTCGAAGCTTCACATCGCACATGCCGATTTTAGGCTTGTATGTGACTGCAATCTCTTTCGGAACCGCAATCTCGGTCAACGTTTCCCGTCCCTTAAGTGCCAGGCGTCTCAGACCCCTTTGGATTTTACGGTAACTGTAACAACATTCATTCTGGGCTCATTGGAGTGCTCTGCGTTATACAATGGAGAACCGAAAAATTGACTTAACAGAAACTGCCAAAAGTCTCTTTAAATGGCAGGAAAGGCTAAATGAATCAGCATTTATTAATTTCTCCCTTTAGTCACAGAAATCCACCATCCCTTAACCCTGTGTTTACCAGTGTTTTTGCACTCAGTGAAATTAAATTACAGCTTGCCAATCGACGCTAAAAGTAGAAACTACACAACAAAGAATCACTGTAGATGTCCGTGCATGACTAACGTGGTTTAATTTCATTTCTGTAAAGACATTTCTTGCTTCTTGCGTGATAACTGGAGTGGTAAAAACAACAGAGCGCTTTGAACATCCTCTGAGGGTCTGCAGAGGGAGGCGGGAGTCATGTTATTTCCAGGGCACAAACATGTGCATTCCAGGAATTTTTCTCATTTTGTGTGTGGAGAAGTATCCATCTGCGGGTAGATGTCGCTCTGCCCACAGAATCCGGTGGGATGTGAGAGGATCGGGGGGGGGGGGACAAGAATCGGCCTACGGCCCCCAGATTTTATTGTTAATTATATAACAACTAATTTAAGTGCTTTTAAATGATTAATTGATACTTTACCAACAATACAGCATGTTTCATTAAGAGCACTAACCTAAGGCCAACAAGGCAACTACACACACACACTTTCGAATTAGTAACGGAGGCTTCAGCGACAGTGGCGTAAGAAAGTAGATCTACACACAAGAACGTTTTAGAGACAAAAACCTGAAAAATGTGTTGAGAATAACCCTGAAACAATGTGTTGAGATGTGGTAACCATGGTATCAGCGGCCCGCTTCGCGGCCGCATTACCACCTCAGGGTCTGCATTTATTTTAGAGAATTCACCGGTCTGTCGTCAATTATTCCTTACGCTGGGACAAATTCCGCGTCACACCGGCCCACCACTCTCAGTGCACTGCGGGACACCGTTTGAGAACCACTGGTCTTGCAGATGCTCTTTTCCAGAATGGTTTATTGTGACAGAATAGAGACAATATAAACAGCAGCCTTTTGCATCAGGCGTAGTGTAACCCTGTAAGCTATGCACGTTGGATCTGTATCCACAAAACAAATAAATAATGTAGTATTAGCATGCCACAAAAGCTTTCTCCCTCTCCCCACATCCTTGTGTAACAAACAACCTGACAATAAACAGGACACGTGAGACTGAAAGCAGAGCAACAGGCTTTAGACATCAACTTTTTTAATGGTTTAATCCATTGTAAACTCGAAGCATACAACTGCTTGTGCAACGCTGCAATTTTTGTGGAATCTCAGGCATATACTCTACTGCACCGAATTGAACCTCCCTGTTCTGGCAGGTCAAATCTAATTTAATATCTACTCCTATAAATGAAGCCTTCCACAGATCCCAAGATCCCACTGTGGACACATCGGCACGTCTAGACAAACAGGCCCTTTCTTGGAATACCTTGAATTGACAAAAGGGAGTTTAATTCAGTCACGCTTACAGCAATAATTAGGCTATATATGCGATTTTGTTTTTTTGTTTTTAAACCCGTCCAAACTACTTTAAACCTCAGCACCAGCCTTGCCCATCAGCTGCAGTATTTTCCAATGTGTGTTACGGTCACAGACTAAAATAAGATACGCTCTCCTATAACAAAATGACTAGTCTCGTTTTGCCAGACAAGCACCAAAGTAACCGTCCCCACTGGTGACAGACCTTGAACGATCGACTGAGCCTCGTTGCGTAAACGTGTGACCTTAGCAGGGACTGCCTCCTTGTCAAGGTTTACCAGAATAGGCTTGGAGAAATGACCGCACAAAATAAATTTCACTTGATGCGTACATAAGCATGCAAAGTTGGACAAGTTGGATTTAAATAGCAGCTCGATGCAAATATACCGAACCTCCCACCGCCCAGGGAGGGGGGAAACATTTTCTGCATTCTACAAGTTTGAGGTATTAATTTATCCTTAACGCGTAGCACACGTGCTTGCTTACTGCTAAACACAAATATTATCAAAAGACCATATTCGGACGCTTGTTTTTTTAAACACAATTGTTAATTCTCCTATGCCACCTGACCGTAATTCAGTCTATAGTCGTAGAACTGCCTACGCTGTCTATCCCAAAAGACATTAATGTTATGATGATATTACAACCAAAGCATTTAACACTAATTTGAATCAAGTCGTTTTAAAAATTTGTTTTCGCCACACCAAATACTCCTAATTAATTAGAGAACATTTGTAGGGTTTAGAAAGCTTTGGACACTGCGGATGATTGCGTCTTGGCGTTTTCCCATTATCACCTTCCTAAATAACCACTGCCATTGACTGAACGGTAGCCTACCTCTTACGGAGCGAATAGTGTGGAATTCCGAGAAGAATTGGCTCTCAGTAAATGGAGGGCTAGAGGTTAAAAAAAATAGACCGAAATTCGTTTTATGGTTTGACACGTTTCACTGCAGCCCTAAAGTATCACAATATATTTTGGCGATAGAGGTCACAAACGCATGATAAGAAAAATCATCGCAAAAGCCCCATTAACTTTTCGTTTAGCTTAGGAGCATGGACATCGGCCATGTAATAGTTTGCTTAGTTAGACAATCAACAAAAAAAAAATGTTCGTGTCACTTAAGAACCACGGGCTAAGAAACGGAAAAGGGACAAAAGACGACGAAATACATTAATAAAGGCGGCGTTTTAAGATAAACAAATCGCTGAGGTCAAGAGCGTTAGCCAAACGAATTACTAAAAGTGTCGTGAATCGTAAAGTACGTTTATAACCCGATGGTTTCCACGTTTGGGATATATAAAATTCTTACCGATAAGTATGTATACAAACGAAAACTTTCATCAAGTGCTTGAACAGCTTAAAAAAAGTCCCAACCTCCCTAGTTTTGTCAACTCTCCGTAGCCACGCTTTCACTGCAGACGGGAGCGATCTTGAGAAGTTGAGGCGAGGAGCTGCCTCCTGTGTAGTAACGTACGACTCACGCTAGTAAAAGAATCAGTACATGCTTTACCGAAACCACTCCAAGTCATCTTACGTTCATGAGACTAAGACTAACTACACCGCCACAACCGCTTACTTGCGCGGCGAGCTGAATACAATCATTCGTCACCAATACACACATTTATTTTGGTATTTAAAACCAGTACGCATGATAAATAGCCGAACTACAGCGTTGAGCCCATATAAACATTTACATAATCCACCGTCCCTAACTAATTGATTTATTAACTTTAACAGTAGCAGGCATTGCAGTTTGTAGATTTCGCACTTCTTAAACTGGGACTGGCACACATATAAATTGCCCATTCCATGTTTCACTGAAGACCACGACATAAACGTCCATTAAGACGGTACAACAGGAAAATCAATAAAGGCGAATCTGTAATCCACTTTGTTAGCTAGGAAACTACTGTTTTGCATCGACTACACGTGCGGCCATTTTTGTTTTCCCATTCATACAGCCGGGACGATTTAATACAGCCGTCTAGAAAATTGGGGACAGTGTAGCAAGCTGCCTCAATTTGTTATCGCTAGACCTTAAACATGCGCTTAAAGAGCGAGCTTTCGCTTACGGTGTCATTGTGTTGGATTTCTAGTTACAATCAGGAGAGGAGGGGACGGCACTTAACGGCGGGTTACTGCTTACTTCTACTTCACTGGCTAGCCATTTGTCCATTTAGATAGATGGTCACTATATAACAAAGAACTGTCTGCTCCCAATTAATGTAGACAATTAATAGACGCACGTCTATAATATCTTAAAATAAAATGACTTACCTAACAAGTTGGCTAGCTAAAAGGCTGCGAATTCAATTATCCCGGTCAGACATTCAAATCCATACAGCTGTCGTAAACGACAGCGGACGCGCAGGTAACTATCCTTGCTCTCAACGTCAATCAAGTTATCGAGCCTTGCCCCCAGAATGACGTTTGTGCTTAAAGACAGCGGTGTCGTTGCCTTCATATTGTCCGGTTGTGGGCATCAACACGTAATTACCGCTTTGTTCAATGTAATACATTGCAGACGTTCTCTTTTATAGTTTCGCGTATAGAGCGTATAGAGCGTAAAAGTATTATCGGAATATTTATCTTATAAATGAATATTAAAGCAGTATATATTTTACTACTACTATTTAGAACAACAAATCTTTTATATACAGTGCAAGGGAATGTAGTTTAGAAGAGGTAGTATATGTAAAATAAACATAATTGACTAATAGAAGTATAAAATACGGTTATAATAAAAAAGTTAGCTCTCCGTATGAACTTTATAAAGGTTGGATTAGCACAAAACTTTCCGAGGTGAATTATGTATGCACTTTGTATGAATTATGTCACAGAGAAACGTAACTTTTTTTTTTTCATAGGTTAAAATAACGGAAATAAAAAGCAGACAATCTGCCGGTCTTTCATGAACGACGATACTGGTGCGGTACTTCAAGGAATAGGAAAAATATTCGTAGGCATCCGTGTTTGGATTATTGCTGAAAGAAGCTATTTACTGAATCTGAAACATCAAAAGACTGCATGTAAGCTAAATTATTGACTAATGCAAGCCGCCGCCTGGCGTACCTCGGGGATTTAATTGTGGGGGGATATATTTGCTTTTTCGTTCTCTCCCTTTCCCCTTTTCATCCGAATGTTTGTCGCGACGCGTCTGCTCAGATTTTTCACTCATTCAGTCCATAACGTTCCCACCATCGCAATTGGAAATTTGAATCAATCACTTAGACTAGACTCTCATCTCCCTCTAGTGGGTGACGACGGATATTAGAACGGTGTAGTGAACACCTGTATCGTATCACAACAGGTAGGAGCTAACCTCACTGGCTCTTAACTGCCAAAATTGTAAATAAATAAACCAACAATTATTAGAAAATATTAAGACATTAAGACATATTATGTATTTATGCTTAAATTAAATTAATGCTTAAATTTAGCCATAGTGAGATCATAGTGTGTCCCATTTTCCATTTGATTGAATCTTAACTGGAGCAACTTCAGACAATAAGTAGATTACTTACGGAGAATTAGTCAGACTGTCTCAGTTAAGTCTCGGTTAAATGTTCTTTGTCAGGGTTTGTTAAATACATACCAAAACATTTGATTTTATTCCTTTTTGCAAGAGTGGCGCTATGTCTTATCAAAATCTTTGGACTAGTTTTATCAAATTTAAACTGTAAAAAGTTATCCAAAAAGGATCTATCTAAGTGTCAGATATTTTCTTTTGAACAATAAGTGTAATAAGCAACTAGATCAGATCTTTTTAAATGACATTTTAATAACAGATACAGTTTTACTTTACATACGAGTCATTTTCTTTTCAACTTTAATGCACAAGTAACTTAACATCACTTAATGTAACTTAAATATAAATCCAGAGTGTTTCAGGAGCGGATCTTGCAGCTGGTTAACCAGGGGACCAGAAGACTTGCCCAGGCAAAGAGACTGCCATGCTAGAGAGGTGTAGTACAGATATCCGGAATAGATTTGCTGACATCATATTGAAGGCTCCTCATTTCTAGAAACATGAAAAACCATCAAAGGCTCATTAAAAAAAACCCCTGCAGAAGACACATGCGATTGGAACCATTTTAAGGCTGATGATGAAACACCTTAAGGCAATGCTGTGTGTGTTTGCTATTTTAACATATCACAAATTTTCACCTGTCATGCATTCAGATTTGTTACATTCTCCATACTGTCATGCAGCCTAAAAAAAAAAAAAAAAGTGGTTGACCCCCCCCCCAGGTCATACTTCAGGTCACCCCTGGTGTCACTCTAAACAAGCAAACCCCTTATCCCATCACTCCCTAAACTCACCAATCCCTCTCAAATCCCACCAGTTGGTACCGTGGGAGGCTCTCGGTGCTCTCACTCAGCGGCTGCTCCGAGAACAGGGATTCTGGATTGGACCTTCTGCCATACCTAACAGGTCAGAGTCAGAGTCACGGTGAGAGTGCTTTTTTTGCTTTAAGTCACAATTGAATAAGGTGTCTCAATTTACGTTAACTGAACCACCAATCCGCAATGTTCTCGCATGGTTATTTATCATTACTCTCAAAAAAAAAACAGACCAGCCGTTGCATATTTTTTTGCTCAAGCAATACAAGAGTGAGGCTTTAGACAAAGCTTCTGAGCTGTTAGCTCCTCACTGGGTATTTTATGATTCAGTTTTATTGTGTTACAATCATGCCATGTTCTCTCAATTGCCTCTGGTGTTCGGTTTCCCTCTGGAAATCGCAATTTGTTCAGCGCTTTGAGAAAATGCCCAATAACAAATAAAGATTTGATTGATTGAATTTACAGCCCAGTTAAACCTAATTTGGGGAAAACGGAACGAAAGCGTTTCCACAGGTTAGGAACGGAAACATGTGCATGTGGCGAGACGCTTTCTGAACAGCAACTCTTAAAACAAGATACCTTTAACGTTAAATCAGTGTGCACTATTCATTACCACGATTTTACTGTTAAAAAGTTCATCTGGGAATGTGCGTACTTGTTTCATAACGCAACAATACAGATGTTTTCACAACACACAGTTTACCGGCAGTGCACATCTCACCTCTGTCGCGTTATGAGGTTGATGTAGTGTCTTAATGCGGAATAATATTTGGAGAGGTCTTCGGGTGGCGAATTCTGTCCTGGGTTGTATGGCTTGGAGGGATAGGATTCCGCCAACGAGTAAATGCTAAACAGTGTGGAAAAGGCTACAATGGCCAGCCACGTGCACAGATAACGACGCATCTTCAGTCAGAAAATAAATGGCCTACATGGAAGGGAAGAACGACAGTGGAGACTTGAACACTATAATACCGTTTAAGATATTTCTAACTTTTCGAACTTGAACGTACACGGTTTTTTCCCCCACTTTAATGTGCAAAACCCGGATACAGTGTATTGTGTATTGTCACAGTCCAAATAACATTGGCATTCCGTTTGGCAATATAGAGTGCAATTCTAGCCGTTTTTGCAAATATTAAATTATGTTGTGAGATTGCGCTCTACATACTATTCTTTCTATCCGAGTTCGTTTTCGGACAAAATGTCCAATTGGAGCAGGTAAGCAGAAGCCATAGAACAATTGAGTTGTTGAGTTTCTTCGACTATTTTAGCCTTTGTACCTAAACGCTATACTATAATTTGTATAATTTCATTGATGCCAAATAATAATATTTTAGGATAGGATTTACTATCAAACCAGTCCCTACTCTTATTCACCCTTAAATATCTCACTCTTACCTTGATGCCAGCGTTCAAGGCACTTAAAGGTTACCGCCAGAGAAGAATTTCAAGCAAATTGAGTGTAAGGGAAAATAGAAAATACTCACAGATTTGAAGCCTGGCGTTGTCTCCCGAATGTTTCCCGAATTTGTGATTCAACCCTTCTTGAGCTCTGACAAGTTTCAGACATTGCGTAGTGCGTACGCAGGTTGAGGGGAGGGTGCCCCAACCAATTTAAAGGGAGTACGATTCCCTTACAGACGCTCCTTCGTTCGGAACTATCGTCTTGAAAACGAAAGCTTCCATCCAAAATAAACCATTCTGCTGGAATCTGCACAAATTAAACAACAATTTAGCGACTTTTTTTTTGTCTACGGAGTTTCCCCACTTAAAACAACCGTTTGGAACCTAATTAGTAGACTTAGGCCTAACCCATAAAAACTTAATTTAATTTTAAGTATTTTATTAAATATCCGATATCAATTCGAGGGTATTCGTATTTGTTTTGATTAATTCACATGTTTTGATAGATTATTCACAGTCTAGAAGCCGACATGTTCGTGTGGAAGTGTTTGATTAACTAAAAAATATTTTCATAACAACGACTGCTACTGCAGGATTAAAGCATGCTTTTTTCATCTTAATGCTATGAAAATATAATAGAAAAAAATAGTAAAATTGTTAAGAGGATTAAACAAAATAGGAAATAAATGAGATTGAGTGAGTCACTAGAATTACGTGGCAAACAGGCGTTGTCAGACATCTTGTTCTAAATTTATGTTTCTGACGTTTTCTTAGCGTCTCGGCTTTTTTCTATTTATTTCTACGGAGACCCTAAATATCCTGACATTTTAACACGTGTAGCACACATTTGGCTTGCATTGATTGGCAGATATGCTTAATGCAGATAAAATGTTTTTTTAATAAAGCTTCGTGTGGAGAAAGGGGAGTGAGGTCCTTTATATTTTTTGGTCAGGTACCAAAAATGAAGTTTCCTTAATCATTGAAGTTACATCATCCGTGCTATGTTTTTGTCCAAGCATTCATATCTGTACTCCCGTCAACTCAACTTCGTTCAGTGCCATTTGAATGTTCCACAGACTACTGTGGGTAATGACAATAAAAACTAAACGAAACAAAAAACAGGTGTCATTTGAGTCATTTTGTGCAGTTGCTGTGCTGCTTATAATTATTAATATTATAGTTATTGTGAACATCGTTGTAAATCATAGGCAGTGCAAAAAGAGCAGACATGTTAAGTGGGATAGCTATTTGTCTGAAGCGTCTTTGACATTTGTAAAATACCACGAAGAGGTGGAGAACGACCCATTTCTGGCGGTAAACGCCATTGGATTAGCCTTACGTTCTATCAAAAGGTTCACCCACGTTCCACATTCCTAAAGTAAGCCATCCGGCTGAAGACGTTCAGTTTGTTTTTCTTCTGCAGTGTCCGGCATTTAGCGGTTTTATTATCTGCAGGTCAGAAATCCTCGTGTTTAGTGGTACAGGGCCGCGGTTCTCTCTGCTTGGGCTCCTGTAATTGAAACAGACACGTTAATCACTTCTGGAGATCTTTTGCTGAAAAAACAACAACAACAATTTGGCGGTTCAAGTCTATGTCCAATGAAAAGAATTCACCACTAATGTATGTTGCGTTAAAAATGATTTATCAAACAATGCCCAAGAATACAACACATTTATTTCAGATATTAGAACTGATCGCAGTCCCCGGAAATCCGTGTTGTCTAAATCAAGCAATGTTCTGACCCAGAATGTTGGTAATATCGCCACTGTATCACCCATCTCGATTAATTATGAAACAAACTGCACCACTAACACACCTCTATTGTAAACGGATGATATGCAAATTGAAGAGATGGAACGTTCACCAGGTTAAGCCCCCAACAAACTCAAATGCGTGCTTAATGTAATGGTTAAGCAAATGTATAGAAAATGCGTAGAGAAGAAATGTGAGAGAAAAGGGTCCCATTTTCAACAGAATTCCCAGCAGAACCAACTTCCGTAAAATGAAATCCAGCGGTGTTGAAATATATACATTTTAAAGGAAATATTTAAACTCGCAGTAAACCGTTCACCAAAGAGTTTTTATCTCTGGTTTGTCTCGGAGGCAAGAGAATGAATCTTAAATCTGAATTATGCTCTTGTATTAATGGCTTAAACAGGCCTCTCAAACACTTTGCTACGAATACAAATTAACTGAATTCCTATTTCCTGGCCGTCAACCAGGATAGACGAAAAAATTTGCTACATATCCATCGATTGACTACAGACACACACACAAAGTATACAACGCAAATCTTTTGTTGTAGCTTAATGGAATGTCATTGAGCTACAACACATTTGGGTCGTGTACAGATCCTGCTTTTCTGCAAGTAGCCTCCCCTTTTAGTCATACCTGCAGAAGAGACCTTTTTTCACAGCACATTCGGTCTTTAAAGCATGTGCACTTCTCCACAGGCATTGCCGTGCAATTACCAGATTGACGGAACAGTGCCCCCAGTAAAAGGTATTTTTTATTAGTTTATGGTTTTTTTTTATTGGCGTCCAGTGGCGTAAAACTTTCCAGTGGGAAAAATCTCTCTTCCATTGTTAAGTTCCAAAGTAAGAAAATGTATGCGAAAGTCGGTTAAACCAAGCTATTAACGGTATTTAAAAAACTGAAATATTCCCTTCATTATAAATTTACTGCTCCCCGTTAAAATGCACTGTATAATACTGGTCAGGCCAAGTTGGTTTATGACAGAGAACTGGACATCAGGGTGTGGCCGACCACGCACCATCCACGAATACACTACAGGACCAATAACAAGATCCGACTTTACTGCGGTTTGCACGGGAAGGAAAGATCAGAGTTGTAATTGCAGCAGTTAATTCACCTCTGCGCACTCTCCCGGGTGGCAACACTCTCCCGGGTGTGCAGAGGGGCAGAGAGATTTGGAAGCATAGCCCAGAGGGACTGACCAGGCGCCAACCTTTACTTAATCAAGAGAGGGGTTTGTGGCACCCACAGAACTTCACCTGGACACTGCCCTTACACGAAACCAATTCACAAGGACTGCTCAAAAGAAGGGATTATGATTTTTTTTTTTTTAAACAGATGGCAATTATTAAGCATAGTAAAAGTCATTTTCATAAAACCAATTTAGAGGGTTTGCCATCAAGAAAACAAATATTAATACCCTAATGCCACTCAGGATTATGCTGTGAATTTAAAAGCATGCACCCGTAGGTGAAATGTAACATCTTAATATGCAGTGCACTTCCCAAACCTCCAGAACGTACCTAGTGACGTACAGGTTGTCCATATGAAATTTAACAACTCTGAACACACCCTTAAATGTGGACATCCAGTAGAATTACATAAAACATTGATCTTATAAATAAAATAAAAACCCTTGAACCACATCCGCATTTGAAAGGCCATGGATTTCAATGGGTAAAAAGCTAACAGCGCTGTGTTATTTTGTCAAAAAAAATCAAAATCAAATTTCTTTAGAAATTTGACAGTAATTTAGCAATTCTTTTTCAGTGCAATGAAAAAAATAGACAAATTACACACCTGGAACAAATCCAAAACGCCACATTACCATCAGTGTCTGAGAAACATTAAGGACAATAATTTTATTATTATTTTTTTTAAAGAGGGGGCATTTTAGACATTTTAAGTAACGGGAGCTGGCAATTTCATTTCTGACAGCTGTATCAGCAGTCACAGCGAGGAGTATGAAGAGTGCAGAGTGCGTACCATCGTCCCACGGGGGGGAATTAGGAAGACCAGGACAGAGAGAGAAGTTACCATCCTATCATTTAGGATAAGTTAAGGCTGCCACTTTCCCTCCTTCTGGTTTGGGTTTAGGTGAAATTTTTTTACAGAACGTCTCGTGTTGCACAGAAGTAAGCAGAACCCACAATCCTTTTAAGCGCTTGAAACCTCCTGCTCTGGATTTGAATAGGAGCCTAATGAGAGCCGTTTCAACCTCAGCCTTAACTTGACTGGGAGACTGGCATTCCTTCCCTAGATTATCAGTTGGGTAGAGGTCAGAAAAACAGAGAGCAGATTTTTTTTCTCTCCAAACATTTTTACTTTGCCATAACGCAACAAATGGAACATAGAAACATGGTCAATCTTGGTCTAACATGTAAAAGGAGAAAGCAGACCAAGTAAAAAGAAATTGAAGTAAAATAAAAATAAAGATAATTACAGATCTCCCCAACGCAAAATAAAAAAAAAACACTTTAGCAACGTCACTTCCTCCTCTCCCCAGAACATTTGTGGCTCAGTCGAAGTTTTCTTCTGGCCCCAGGGACACCGGCTCACTCCAAACACCCAGGAAATAATCATCGGACAGCACTTCGGACGCTGTTAACCTCCCCGAACATACCAAGAGCTTCGACAGAAGAGCGTGGAGTTTAGGGTCCTGTCGGGGAACACACGTTTCACTGTGAAGATCAAGCAGCACGTTGGCTAACACAATCGGTCCATTACGAAGCCTTTAATACGGCACAGTTTAGCAAAACACTTTACCAGCTTTAGGTCACTCATATCTGGAGTCCATCTTTCAGACTTGAATAAGCAATGACACTCGGGGCAGTGCAGCTGAAAAAAAAAACTGAACGTTTGTTAACGGTAGAGAACTTGCTTTGGAGTGCATGGTTTTCTGGATGAAGACCAAAATCCAAACAAGTGTTGTACAACTTAGCAAAACACAAATCTGGTTTGAAACCCCCCCCCACCCATTCTGCATGTTGCGTTTCATAAAAGCATGCCAGCTGAGGACCCGCTAAACCTCTGGAAGGAAACCCTGTGAGGAAATACCCATAGCAGGAGGCAGCCAAAGGAGTAGACGTCCCAGGATGGAGAATGGGCCTGTCCCTGAAGGGCCTCCGGCACCACCAAGCTCAGGGAACCAGCCACCATCCCTGCATCAGCAGCTCGCTGCTCCTGAAGTAACCCACGACAAGTCTTCGTGCTTAATCATATCATTTTCAAACCCCCCCCCCATTAACAACGCAACTGGAGTGAAGTCTAAGGACGCATGGGAGACGGTGGCCGATGATGAAGTCATGCTCACAGGCGTCTTGGTGAAGTCAAAGTCAGCCACCAAGCCCTGCTCTCGGTTAAGGACGAACACGTTGTTGGGGTGCAGTGACCCGTGGGTGATGCTGAACCCGTGCAGAGCTTGTAGCCCCTGCGCCACGCCCCTCATCACGGAAACGATCTCCTAAGGGAGACAGTTACAGCCTGAGGAACCGCTAAAACGGAACTCCACGCTCCCATGGGGACATTAGTCAGGACTCACAGTGGATGTCAAGGGGCTGGACTTCTGGACAACTCTTAGGCTTCCACTGGTGAAGTAAGGCACCATCACATAGGCTAGAGGATCAGACTGGAAATACACAGCATAAAAAACACAACAACATTAGTCTAGATGGTAAACTATAACCACGTTCAAAACATGCACAACGTACTTCCATTTCAAATCTAAAACAGCGGAAACCAAAACAAAAAAAAGCAACGAAGAGCGAGAGGAATTGGTAATGGCGAACGATTGGTTTTCGGTCTTGTGACTCAAGGGCCAGGAGAGAACAGTAACCAATAGGAGGAGGCAGAACAGGAGAGAACAGTAACCAATAGGAGGAGGCCGAACAGGAGAGAACAGTAACCAATAGGAGGAGGCAGAACATCCAACTCATTACCTTGCCAAAGAACAGGGCCAGCAGAGGGAGCAGTCCAGTCTGTTGCTGGCCAAACTTGCTGGCTTGGTGGTACAGCGTAGCTCGCTCCAACATCCTCGCCGCCGTCTCCTCGTCGACAGAGTACCCCTGTAGGCCTCTAAATCGTCAACCTCCTGACCCTGGCTACCCGTCCCAAGCCTGGCTACCACAAACACAGCATGAGCATAGCCTCAGACGTTTAATTAACCTCCTCAAACGCAATCGCCGAAGACGTCCGCTGCGTAAACATTTTGTCCACGTTGGTGTCCCTACAGCGGATCTGGAAACGGCAGCGGTTTGCATAATGAAATCGCACGCGTTCTGTTCATTAAACGCTTGTGGATCTGTACAAATGATCAAATCGATATAAAAAAACGACTGCACTTAAAACCATATAATAAAACGCTGCCCTCCGATTCGTTTGGTTTACTCAAGTACGTCGAGCTTTGTTGGAAATGCCGGCGTTACCTTTAGAACGACCCTCTGGCTTTGGAACTCTGTGCCCACCAGTGGTCTCCGGCTACTTAGTTCTCTCAATGGCTCCACGTCAAACAGGTGACGGTCCAGGCTTTTCACCAACAGCCCATCAGAGCTCTGAAAAGCCAACCCAACCTCATCTGAACTTAGATTACAGGTCAAAAGCACAGGTTTCACGAGGACATCTAGACACCAAGACAAAATCATTCGCATCCTTTAGTTTTCAGTACTGTTCAGCATCAGGACACCAGACACCGATTTCTGATGGCAGTCATTTTCAGCTTGCAGTTGGTTCATATATAAAACAAGGGGCAATACAAACTGCAAGGGAGTCAACCTAACCTAAATTAACTATGTTACAAAAAATAAAATAAAAAATGTGGTCCAATTGGTTTGCTTAAACTCTCACACCATTAAACACGCTTCACGGATGGTGCAGTGGTCCATTGGTAGCCACTCGAACAGCAGATGCCCTCACCATGAAGCTCAGGAGGTCTGCTTCAGGGTAGAGGAGGGGGAGCTCGGGGAAACGCCCCTTTGCCAGCACGCTTAGCTTCCTCTGTGCAGGAACAAGGATTGGGCAAGTGTCAAAGAAAAGGAAAAGGCGTGTAGCTTTGTACGTGTGGATATGACGCAAAGCATAACAGTTTAAGTTAGTGACCGATGGTTCTGCAGAATTATACAAAGGGCTGGTTTTATACCTGCACCTGCTCGATGTTCAACATGTTGATAAATACGCATGCTAAAACCTTACGTATTCCTCCCTCTCTCGACCAATCTCCTGAAAGAGGGCGTTCCTCGTCTCAGCAATTTCCTCCTTTTTCTTCATGATCTTGGTCAGGTCCAGCTCCTCTGCCTGAGCCACGGAGAAAAATTCATCATTCACGGTTACCAAGAGCAACCACACAAATGACATCATTTTAAACGAATGCCATGAGAAGCCAGCCAATCCTGACAACAAATTTGAAGATTTGCAGCTACTAATGCACGCATTTACATTTTAAAATCAGTTCCATCACTACCACGCTTAATTGATGTTACAGATCACTGTCCGCAAGATTCCGCAACAGATTCTGAAACAAAACTTCTACAGATTGCACACGAGAATCACTCCGATGGATAACATTTTGTTTAAATATTAAAGCACGGATTCACACCTCTACAGTTTGCCAGGGACAACTACGAACGCAGAGCCAAACTAATAACAGCAAACACACTTGAGATGAGCTGAATACAACTTCAGGCAGGTTGGCAAATGCATGACAACGGTTTACACTGCTAATCCAGCACACTGTCCACGCCTCACCTCTTCCAGACCGCCCTTTTCCACCATCCTCCAGCACAGCTGGGACTTCAGGTTCTTGATCCCTTTCTTGATGGAGAAAAGTTCATCCGCCCTGGGGGTGCTGCCCTCCCACCGCAGAATGTCCTCTTTAAACTGCGGAGACCGCAGGAAACAGGCCCAGAACCCAGCTATTGAATTAAACCTGAATCGGAATCTACGCGAGATAGAGTTCATCTCTTGGATGACGAAAAAAAGAAAAAGAAAAGAAAATATTACAAATATCGGAGGGTTAACTCGTTACTATGACAACCTTGCTCCTAAAACGCTATGGTCACGACTTGAAGATCTTTTCCACAAGGCTGTACGGAGTGTTGGCATGAAGAGAAGTCAAAAAGTTTACTGTCAATTTTAGTAGGAATGAACTTTTTGGTTACGGTCAAAGTACTGTAACGTTTTTTTGGTTAAAATGTCTCCGGTACTTAGGATGTAACAAGACGGATTACAGTTCGGAGACCGGTTTTCACCTTTTCTTGCGTGGCTCACCTGAGAGTTCAGCAGGTATTTCTCCCGTATGCTGCAGATAAGGTTCTGCTCCTTCTGAATCTGCTGCATGGCTTTGTTGAACGCACTGGACACTATTTTAACGTCCTGGCTGTTCTGTTCCTGGAGAAACGGATCACGTTCACGCAAAAATGGCGCGTCGGACTGGGCGAACGGTGGAGCGTGCACTGGCTTCAGAACACTCACGGTGAGGGAGACTTCGAGTTCTTCACACAGGCTCTTCTCCACGCTCTCCAGGAGACCGACTAGTCCTACGGCGACGTTGCTCGGGGGCACGGACGTCTTGCCCGACATACTGAAGAACTGGACGGGAGAGAGAAAAAGCCGACCAAGGCCCATCGTTCATTAAGGGTGCATTCCCACCGCTCAACTCGGCAAGCGTCCCGCGTGGTCCTGAAGTGCCCCATTTATCACAGCCCCATCCCATAAACCTTCTCCATGTCTCTAAACCAGGAACACAGGGACCCAAGGGCTGCGTCCGTTGCCGTCCTGATGCTGTGGGTCTCCAGCTGCTTTCGGGTCTGCCATTGAGAGAACTGATCGAATGCCTGCTCTCCAACGTCCTCCATGGAGAACGAGCCAAACACAGCAGTAAGAGAGGCATCCAACGCCTGACGGAGAGCACAGACATACGCAGGCCACTAGTCAATGTTAGGCTATTTTAATACCTGCTCCATTTAACATCCTCCTTTGGTCAAGTAAGTCATACGAAAGCACATTAAAAGGTCCAATTTTAACTACGGTATATACTGCAACGTCGCCAAGCACTCAGCTTAGCTTTGCAATACGTACAATATATTTCAGATAATCCCGAAAATTCAGATGTATGGTTTTACCATACATTTCACTTTAAAGGCTGAAGAGCTTTTCAAACGGGGTTGCTGTGATGGAACGGCATACTTGTGTACATTTCATTCCTGGATTGAAATTTTACTATAAACAAAGTCAGAGGAAAATGACTCATTTTATGTTATTCAACATTTTAACCATTTACACTATACATTTCATAATGCAAAATGACATTAAACGTTTGTGGCTGGAGTCACATTAATGACTCTATGGGGCCGTATGGCTGCCATTACTCATCACCACCTGGAGGGTGTCCATGCGGTTGCAAAGCCGCATCCCATCCACTTCCTGAATGTAGTCGTCCACGGCGACGGCCAGCATCCTCCGAGCATCGTTTCTGCGCTCAGTCAATTCTCCTAGTTCTTCTTTCTGCCGGGTTATATGCCCACACACACATTAAACCATGCCTATCAAATTCTGCCTGGTGGGCAGAAATCAGAGCAGTCAAAATTATACCCACTTCAACTGAACATTATACCCACTTCAGTTGATTCCATCATAATTTTCTAAACGTAATTTCAAAAATGACTCATCAGGAGTATGCCAATACTAGGATTCAGAGACCTTGACAGCGTCGGTACAAGAAAAACTTGTTGACCTACTGAAAATGTGAACAGATATCCTTTCCCAAGAGCCTTTTCTGCACGTCTTAAGACGTGTAACCGTAATCTCATTGGTACTCAATCTGAACATGCACCGGTCTGTTGAACAGATCACATTTCCATAACCACGCTGGAAACGCACCGATGAATCTCGGAAGGTGGGAGGAAGGACTTTGTGAACTCACCACCTGGCATGACTTCACCATATCCTGCCTCAGACTGTACTCTTTCCACGCCGTCTCCAGTTTCTCCATGGAAACCGGAGTTGACATGTGGTCGGCCATGACAACGGTGATTGCCTCGAGGAGACTGTCCCCGATAGTACTGCTGAGGTCACCTTCTCTGTCCAAAAAAAAAATAAAAACACCACCAGAGTTTCTCCCTCTTCTGTCCGTTCATATGCAATAAGAATAAATAAAAAATAAATACGATCACCGGTTTAGTCCAAGGAGTTTAAAGTGTTTCATTTTTACAAAAGATTGTTTTTAAATGACCAGATTGCTTCTCAGAGGAAGTTATTTCCACTTGTACTACTCTAATGGGAACATTCAGTTCTCAATTAGGTTTTTAACATATTTCTATGTTTAAGGAACACTTAAGTCACTAAAGGGGGGTCATTAAACTAGAAAGTCGGGGGAAAGCGAAACTGCAGGCAGCAGAAATGACGTACCTTACACCTCTCACAGACTCCACCTTCTCTGCCAGTCTGACAAATCTGTCCCCCACAGCCGCGTCCGCGCGCATTTCAGCCACTTCTAACTTTTCTTCAAATTGCTGCTTCGTCGTCTGTGCGGCAGCGACACGTCGAGTTTTTCCGATTACGGCGTGGAAAATTCATTTACCAACGCATCGCTGAATGAAATGCTATGAAATATCTATGAGCAGTGGCATTGGGGCCGTACCTTAGACATACGCAGAGGCCCTAGCCACAAGGGGAAACTGCTGTTGTTTTAGCACACAAATATCTGGATGCTAATTTGCTGTCAGGAAAGGCAGATTTCACCAGGGGACCACTATGATCATTTTGTGTAATTTTTTTTTTTTTTTTAATCCACCACCAATTTTTCAAGTGGCATATCTTAACCATACATTTATAAAACACACACAACTTTTAAACATAAGCAAGACATAATCGCAGAAATCTCTAGCCAAGTTTATTTCTAATCACAAAGCTCCTGGTTGATGCCATCACACCCAAAATTCGAGCGGAACGGGTCAACGTACAAGAACATGTTGGGGATAGGAAGATGAGGGACAAACGCATTTTGTGATGAACAGGTTGGAACAGGTTGGGGAGATATGAAGACAGAGCCCCAATAGAGGCTCAGAATCGTGGATGGCACCTCTGCCTAATTGATAGGTATGACGTGCACAAACTGAGCTACCCCCGCTCCTAAAAGCCATAATCCCTCACCTGCAGCTTTAACCTCGCCTCTTCCAACTTGACCTGACAGAGGCCTACATCCTGCAGGAGGGCCACCTTCTCCACCTCCCACTCCCTGGCCTCCTTCAGAACTCCTTCCTTCACCTTCTGCAGGGGCAGGCTGAGGGTTACAGGCGAACACACAGACCTAGCAGCTGACCGGCCTTACAACCTCGGAGAGTGGGCAAGCAGACCTGCAACTCTGAGCGAGTCTCCGTCAGTTCCTTTTCCAGGAGCAGAGTGGCACGTCGCTGGGCACTCAACTCCGCCTTTAGCCTCTCGTTCTCCTCCACCAGTTCCTTGTCCAGATTCTTTTTCAGTAGGTTGGCAGGCTGGAGGACAGTGGTTCTGCTTTTCTCCCTGTGGGCAGAAGTTATTTGTGATCTTTAACAATGGGTTTTGAAAATTTTAAATATAGACACAAAAAAAAAGAAGAAAAAAAAGACAGAACATTCTTCAAAATGATCAACCGCTGAATCCAACCCCGAGACAAATACGACCACGGCTACATTAAATTCTCGATAGAACTGTACTCTAAGGCTGAAAGGAGACCGCAAAAAGCTAGAGCAAACAGGAACAAGAACAACGCAAACCAACTAGACGGGTCCCAGGATTTCAGTTTTCCCCCCTTCAAAAACTTCATTAATCACACGGCAGTCCGAGTTTTAATGCTACTCTCAAATTAAATATAAATACACTTTATTTTTTGCCCGAGTGCCTGAATGTGCATTTAAAAAAAAGATAAAGTTCTGTAAATATCGTCCAATCACCACTGGACCTCTCGTTAGTGCTGAAGGAAAAAGCAGGTG
>JAOVYW010056359.1:7542-19848 GCA_025775045.1 Hiodon tergisus | reverse complement strand
ATGCCAACCTCTGTAAAGCAGATTCTAGAGACGTTTGGCTCACGTAATCCCCCCCAAAAAAGATTCTTTCCCCAGTATTAGCTGAGATACGTGATATCTAAAAATAACAAAAGACACAAAGGGAAAAAGACAGTCACTAAGCATAGAGAAATAATAAATAACTCAAAATCTGGGTACAACCCAACGCCTCTCTGTTCCAGGTCCCCTCCCCTTTGTTCGACAGCTTTGCTTCACAGTTTGACAGGAATTGTGTTTAGCCTTTTCCTGACACCTCTCCACTCCACTCAGAATATCTCTGTCATCGCGTTATAATCTCTAAGGGAATATCTCTCAGTGGCTGCCCAATCAACAATGTCTGACGTGGTTCCCATCACAACAGGCACAGACTCCCCCCCCCACAAAAAACGTTTGTTTTAATACTTTAGACCGTCGGGGAGACGAGTCTTACGCTCACCGAGAGCCAGTCACTTTCTCTTTCTCTTATGACTTAAAAAGAGAGATAATGCTAACAACAATCTATAAACATGATCATAAGAATGACCCAGAAACAACAAATATTCTAATATTATGTTCACTGATGGCAGTGCGATTTGACGCTATAATGAATTGCTGTTATGATACCAGAGCCTTTTTTATTTTGAACACAATGCAGGGCAGAAAATGGAAATGCAATCGTCAGGCTTGTTCTTCCATTCTGTGTGTTGGTATCTGTGAGCCAGACAGATGGAGTAGAACTCGACAAACCCTTTCTGGAGATTATTTTCCTGTTTGATAGACATCTTTTCGCCATCAGCCGGCATGATTAATTTCCTTTAGGGCTCTCAGATGAACACAGCCACCTTGGCTTGCTGGTTTTGACAAATTGCTCTTTTAATTGGTCGCTGGCAAAGCTACAGACTGTTTTTGTAAAGATTATAATTAGAGTTTGAGACAAGTGCAATCGAGAACAAGCTTCTCTAAAACAGCAATTTGTCTCTTATGCTTGGCAAGTTTATGAGGCAGAAGATCGACAATGTCTTGAGAGGAACACTACAAAACTAGACCAAATCTGCACTCTGAATGCACAAGACTGAATGAAAAAATTTAAACTGTCAGGGTTCATATGGCCAGATCATAACAGCTGCCAGCTGATTTGAACTGTTTACGACTCAAGACAAAAAAAAAAAAAAGAATTCATTAAAAATGTAATTATAATTGCACAGCTGGAAAGGTTCTTTAGGGCTATTGCATGATACACGTTAATAACATTGTTAGGGATTTTGAGGTCTGGTTGTGTATTTTGGGATATGCCCTGGCTCTCATACTGTGAAATACTGTATAAATCAGATTTCCATTTCAAAGGTTTTAGAGTAAGAAGTTTTTTTTTTTTTTTTTTAGTTTTTCTTGAACTCAAACTTGAGGACACGGCTTGCAAAGGCTTACTGGGGAATACTCAGTGAAGTTTCAGTGCCGGGAGCTGCAGTTCAAGTCTAACAGCATTACTTTGTGTCTCAGCTGACTCAAGCATTTCACATTTGCACTTCACACAAATAAACGTGTATATTTTCTGGTGTTCATCATTTATTTTACATCACGTTGACATCAGGTAATTTACTTGGCACTGCAGAAAATAGAGATTAGAATGATGACCACAGACAAATTAAAATGAACCTGAGCTCAAAATTGCATGGCCAATGTTAAAAATCTTACCAACGCAATTTAAGCAGTGCCTCCACTAGCATCTACTCCAGAGTACTGTCTGCTATGACCATTGTTCTGATATGGTTTCCTATTTGGGACTACAAGTTCAAATTATGAACATATTTATTCATCTCTCAGGGGTAAACTAAATGATTGCTGAAACATCCAAGAACTTGTCTAACATGTCAAACCAATCAGAAAGCATCAATGTGTTTGTAACTTCTCTGACATTTCCTTCCTAAGTCGTGAACAGAGGACCTCAGGCAAACAATCACATTGGCGAGAATAACGGGTCCAGGCATTCTGATTGGTTAGACATATCCCTGATTGTTTTCGACAATCAAGAAACGCCGAATTTGTTACAAAGAAAAAAATTGTATTTATTCATTTTTACAATTATGCAAGTTTGCAAATTTTTTGGAAAGAAGTTGGCTGACATAACTTTTGAATGAGCAGAAACTACTGTCAGCAGTAGCTACAACTAAAAAAACGAAACACTACTGGGTGACTGCCAGAGTAATTGACCATACATCATTATAACCTTATTAGAGCTCGTTTGTAATGATTATTTCATGGACAGGAACCGGGAAGCTTTTCAGGCAAGGGTGGCAAAATAGATGGGGAAAGGTGATTCACTTAACAAGGGGACAATGACCCCCCCAGCCACATAGCCAATGCCACACTGGTGTGTCCAGTCAAAGCAATAAAGCAGGATTGGACAATCCAGATTTGCAAACCGGGTTGCATAATCGCTAATGCTACTTACACTCTGCAAGAAACACACAAAAAAAAAAATATCCAAACTTGCAGACAATGAGAGTATGGTGAAACACTGTGCTCCATGAACAAATAAGGTGTGTCATACTGGGTAAGGAGGAGCCCAGTATACAGACTGGCTGGCAGGACGTAGGTGGGAGAGACGTTTGTCTGCATTGATGTAATTAAGCTTAGTGCTTCCTTCACCTTGTCCATTTTTCTGCTTTGATAGGCTGGGTGGTCCACAGCTTGTAGCATTAACCTAGCGAGTAAATTACTTTCAGACCTTAGAGACCTCCTTCGGTGCCTTGGCAAGGTCAAATACGTCAGAGGGAGGAAACCTGTGAAATGCGGATGTACAGCTTGTGCTTAAAATGGGCAACGGCTAAATATTTATCAATCAGGACAACTGCATCATGTCCAGATACATCTGCAACAAATTCACAAAGTTATTGACATGAAAATGACATTGCCATCTTTGTTGCTGTTTTCCTCATGTTCATTTGGCGAACTCTCTTACCCAGAGCAACTTGCAGCGCATCCAGCCAGGAAGGCAACAATGGCACAGTCACATGGTTTCCTCTTCAGCAGGTTAGAGCGTTCGATCCTTTCCTCGCCAGCGTCAAAGCACCATGCGACACAAGAGTTTGTCACACAAGCTCATATATTTAATATGTGAATAGCATTAAATATTTAACAAAATTAACCATTCATTATTAATATTATAATTTTCTTCAAACGAAAACATATCTACATACACAGCGTAAAAGCTTTTGAGGCTAAGTATAATAATGTAATACTGGAATTGACGCATGCAAGGTGATTTAACTGACCTTTAAAGATTATCTGACACTCGATTCTGTCATTTCATGTCTTGGGATCAGTTCTCCTGTAAGGCATGATTCTTCGCCAGGCATAGTGAGGCAACAGCGGCAGGATTTCTGCAATGACATCGGTTTAATAATCAACGTTGAAAGAGACCCTTAACATTAAGGTAAATGTATTCATAATGGGCTGCACTGAGAACGAGAATAGATGGGAACAAACACCCTCAGATGATGTAGAGAGACTTTTAAAGCACTTCACATCAATTTACTTCATTGTATGCCACTGTTTGGAAAGCTGTTTTAAACTATATTATTATTTGCTGTAATGTGCACACCCATACTGTCCAGATTGCAAAGTGGTGCTCTTGTGCACCAGGAGTGATATAAAACAGTAGCAATAACAGTTTTCTGGTTGCTGGGTTGTCCTTCAGTGCCTCATTTAATTCCTTTCACATAAAGGCACTATACACTATTATTACCCATGGTCCCCTGCTGCCTATTTATGGGTCTGAAGAGAGATGAAGTTGGTTCTTGGCCTGCAATTTGCTTCGAGTTTTCTTTGCTCGGACTAAAATGGTTATCTGGGTATTGTGGATGTCTGTCATATGTAAATATCTCCCCCCCCCCTTCCTGTTTGGAGGGGGGGGGGGGGGAGATATCACACACGCTCTGGCAAAGAATGACATTGCCGGACGGTGCCTTCCCCACACCACCACAACACCTAATCCTTGGTCTTAGGTAACCCCTGGCCACGCAGAACTGTAGCGGTTCAGCAGTGACTGGAGCACAGTCCTCCTACGGCCCTGCTACCCTATAAGTCCCAGAAGTGAACAAAGCAGCCATGGTTGCCACGCCAACTCAGACCCACTTCACCCCTGCCTGTGCACCACCATCATGCTCTTAATAGACAGGAGCCGCCTGCATGTAGAACAGTCACAAGCAATGGTCAGTTTACAGTGTACTCATTTAGTATACTTAGCTACTGGTAAATATATATACCTGCTGAAGAATGGCTTGCAGATAAGTATAGCTAAGGTAACTGTTCATTAAGAGCTGAAAACCGCAGCTACATTACAGAGAAAATTCAGACATGTACGGCCAAAACTAGGCTCCATCCCCTGAGACAGAAAAAAAAGTTACATTCTCTTCAAGGCATTCCATTTATGTTTGATACCACTCAAAATTCTCTCCGAAAGATATTTTCAGTTTTCCATTACTGGCACAAACTAAAGAGCAGGTCTCTGCTTGGATTGTGTAATTGTTGGAGCTGCACGGTATTTCTTCCTTTTTGGAAGCCGGTGATTTTCAGAGACACGGGATGGCTCCACGTGTTTTTTTTTCATGTCTACATTTCCCAGTATTCATTTGAGCATTGGCGTAGCTGATTTATTTCTGGGGGACGGGGGTGGTTTGTCCTAATGAGTGTCAGTATGGGACATTGAGCTAATTCTCCACACGTGGAGATAGCTGTATGCTACATTACTCCATAAAAATAGTCTTAAATCATTTTGACGGACCCCGTGCTTGTCTAAGTTACTTTTAATGGCTTCGAAAGAAGAATTCAAAGACTTACACTAGTGAAATGTTCAAAAGTTTGAATGGATAAAAAAAAAAAAAAAAAAAAACAAAGATAGTAAAAACAAGCAACGCAGCCAAGTATTGGCTTCCAGACCGGCTCAGAAGGAAAAAGACTGAGCCCTATGTGTTGGAGTGGTTGTGTGTGCTGGTCCGAATCCAGTTGATGTCATCACAAGATTGGGATGGGTGAGCACTGTGGCTGTGATTGCGCTGCCCGTGTTGGGGGGCGTTTAATCGTCAAAGCTAACGAGCTTCTTCTCCCGGCCTGTCTGCGGGTTTGCAGCTCCGTTAGGAGGGACGTGGCGCCAGTCTCCTCCAGTCGGCGCCTAAGCGCTGGTGCCGTGGTGTGGAAAAGGGACGGGTGGCTCGAGGGCAACTACGATTGGACAAGCCTAGTCAAACTCCCTCTCCCTCCCTGGTGGGAGTGGAGGTGATGAACTGGAATGCATTACGCATTAGCATACAAAAAAATTATTGGTCAAAATATGTAAATGAATTGATATATATATATATATATATTTGAATTGATAATATATATATATATATATATATATATATGTAATGAATATATAAAGATAGACTGAGATTCTGAATATATTCAGCTTGTCTCCGCACGTGTTCGTTGACACGTGCATGCGAGTGCGAACATTTTTCCCCCTGAGCCTCAAACATTCCCTCCTCAAAGGGATCGCACTGTCTAATGGAGAGAACTACAAGGCTGTCTTATTCGCCTCGTCCCTGCGCAGTCATACACGAGAGATCCAAATTCTGTCACAGATTCATTTCCTTGTTAGGATAGCAGTCCAAGCCTTGCTATATTCAGACTCACTCTCTAGTATTTTTAACGCCTTTCTGTTCCGTGTGCCATATTTGTTGTACCTGCTGTTGTATATTTGTTGTATATTTTGTTAATATAGTAATAATGGTGATCACAATAATAATCATAATAAACAATAATACTAAACAATAATACTAAACAATAGTAATATTTTCTTACAATACAGGTTCATTTTCATTTGCCCCTTTTTTTGTTATCGTAGACCCGGATGACCCTATAATACCACTGCCCCCAATGACGAGTGTTTGTTCAGTTGTACAGAATTACAGTAGCGAACAGGTGTAGCTCAGCCATTTGATGTGAAAACAAACAGACAACAGTGCAGACGGTGAAAAATATGCATGAAAGTATGTCTATAAAACATGACTGCCATTGAACAGTAAACAGTTTCCAAACAGTTTCCATTTTTCAAATGGAAAGCCATTAATCCAGTGGGTCATGTTAAAGCAAACTCGATTTCACACTTTGAACACAACAGACCATTCAACGTAGATGTGATGCGACGAATGGGTCACGTGTCTGAGGTCTCACTAGTTGAGAGTCCGCACCACTGGCGATGATGTTCGTGCCATCGTCCTGAGCAGTGACCAGGGGAGGAAGGTGACCCTTTGTGTGACACCAGGCCAGTGACAGTCCCAGCATCGTGCGGAAGCAGCTGAACGTTGCTCAGGAAGGCACAGCTGCCGATAATGAAAGGACTTTGCTTATGCTTCATTAACAGCGAAGTCTTGGCTCCGGATGCCATGAATAAGCCTTGCTCTGGGGGATTTGAGGCTCTGCAAGGTTGAGCGAATTCATTTCTATAAACGGAGTGGAAGAGACAAGCATCCCTTGGTTTTCACAATAAGTACTGACCACACCATTTTAGGGACTCAAATTAATGTTGTGCCCTTCTAAATGAAAATAGAAATCTATGAACTTGTGTTTCGGAATTTATTTTATTATGAAGTCAATCTCAAACCGTACTTCTCTAAACAAAATTAATCATGTGTCATTCCCCAGAGCACATGCATCAACTCAATCAACTCAATGAGGGCAAAACCAATTCCATACGCGTAAAATATAACACAAACTACTTTATACGAAGTACCACCTGTATCTTTGTGTCAAATTGGGGGAGGGTACACAAGAATTTATTTATTTTGTTTTCTAAATAGCTTCAGTTTACGACGAGTGGAACCAAGGGGCTCATCAAAAGGGGAGGACGAGAATCGGATTCCTGGTCAGCGACAGAGATTTACTGCTTGAAGACGGTGTTCTGTTGTGTAGAGGTGCACCAGCCACACTGCATTCTCTAAGTAAGTGGGCTGCACACAGTCTGGCTGCAGGTTGAGTGCCCCATCACCTTATAGACAGGGGCCGTGTTGCAGAATGTGTACGTGTGCTTCATCTAGAGCATATTGCAAGTACGGATGTGCATGGTCATATGATCAAGTGCTGTTCCAAGCTAAAGAAAGTTAAACGTCAAGCACATATTGAATTTGCTGGAAATCCTGCTGGTGTACTTGGGAGGTCTAAATAAGGATATATTGTAGGCTGTTGAATGTTGTATAAATGTAAAAAATAATATGCTAATGGGTTCCCGCAAGCTATTTAACCAGTAAACAAATGAGTAACATAACAGTATTACTAGTAAAATCGCCCACTAAGGACCTATTGTTAATGTTGTATTAATCTAACTAGCTAGGTTGTTATTTTGCTACCCAAACAAGGTTTAAGATATGCCATATCATATTGTTCAGAAAATTTAGTAGGTGGCGTACACTTTAAAGGAGGGAGGTGCTATACTTAACCCCTCGCTGTAACATCCTTATTTTGCTGCATTACCTGTCAGTTTTCCATCTGTTGGTTCCTTACCTAAATTAACTTTTTTCCCAGGAGACCCACTGCATCAACTGCAAGAGGTCAGGTAATGATTTCCCAGTATTTCTACATTGGTGCATAGCTTTTTCAGCTACAATGTTACTACGCTCTGCAGTGCTCTGTAAGGACCTGCTTTGTGAATGCAACTGAGGTGAAGTGAGGTAACCCAGTTATATTCTTATGACAGGAAGCGTGGGCAGAAAGTAAAAGATGAAAAAGAAAGCAGAATGACTCACTTCTTAAGGAAAGCGAGTTAAATTTTTAGTTGATATTTGTACGGTTTTCTATTTGTTCCATCCATTTTCCTCCTCCCAAGGATTCAAGTGCTGTCCATCCTTTTTTCGGTCTCCCGTTTGGACATCACTGCCATATCCACTGAGAAGTTCCAGCGGTGTGATGGATTTGGCACCCCTGCCTTGCAATTAATTTATGGAACACAGTTGCTCAGGTGGTACCCGCTCTCCAGAAGTATTAACGTCGACCCTGCTCGTGTCCCCGGACTGGCCAGTTACTGTGGCTTGCCTCTTGTTCAGAAAACCTGGGCTGCATCCCAATAGTTCTTTCTTCGTCTCATCACGTCCTTATCACACCGCTTCTATGGGTCTGCGTGGAAACCCCAGAGGGCACTGAGTAAAGGAAATGTGAGAAAATTTGTGTGAAATGGGGCACACTTATTCACTCGCATTTAAAAAGGCATAATTTGACGGGACATTCAGTCATCCGCTCAGAAGAACAACAGAAGGTGCTGGATCTGTTGCTGCAGAGGTGGGTGTAAGCGGGGAGATCTCATGCCGCGCCTTCTGAAAACCAAGTGAAAAATGTTCCAAAAACCAGCTGGCTGCTTTTTGTGTGCCAAAGGGCAAGGCTCCTTATCGGTTACCCTTAATCCGATGCTGCACCCCCTGCCAGACCTCTGCAACCTCCGGCCCACCGCTTGGCCCTCCTCACCGACTGGCAAATTACAGGCAGGCTCCTCATCCCCCTGAGCCGCTCAGTGGAAGAACAACTTACCTAAATCTGTGAAAACTGCTGAGTCACTGCCCGCGTTCTGACACAGGATGGAAAATTCGTGTAAACTGTTCTCTGGACCACGTGGCGCCGTAAGACACCTCTCATCAATATTAGTACATTCCACAAATTACTTCTGACTCAGCAACTTACTTTGTTTTTTGTTTAATTCCCATCTCATACGTCACTGGATCAATGAGGAACTATAACAACTCACCCAGATTTAAGGCTTTATGCAGCAGAATAGAATTTTTGCTATCATGCTACTTTTGAGGCTGTTTATATACTGTTTGACCTTTACTGTGGTTCAGATAAAATGAATGCTACGATGACCCAGAAACTGCCTATGGATAAGAGTCTCATCAGGGTAAAAAAAATTGTAATGGGATACGATACAATGCTCTCTTCAGCCCAAATTAAATAGTCTCCATCATCACATTAAAACAGTGGGTTCTTACTAGGTGTTAAATTTGAAACCGCTCCCAGAGGACTAACTATGACTGCGGGACCATTTCCAGTCTGAAGATTGGACTGCTCATGCGTTCACTTGAGCAAAACAGGAAGATTGAATTCTCCTCTCTTTTTGCTAGAATGCATTTTCGTCAGGGATCCTATGCAAAGCAATGGCCCCTGGGTTATGAGTTTCAGCACAGAGAAGACCTCAAGATGGAGAGTGACCGCACATTGCATGTTGACCACAACCTGAGGCACAGGTGTATTTAAAAAAAATCAAACCAACATCAGCACAGTTTCTGCACCGATGGAAACTTAAGATTGTGCTTTACCTTAAGCACAAATAAACGGCAACATTTTACGAAGGCATGAAAATATGAACTTCTGTCATCCCAGTCACCCCCTCCCCATGTTTCCATTTCAAAGGTTAAGGACAACTTTACATGATGGTCTCCTTTGATTCCAGTTCTTACACGGAAGGCCCAGTTCCTGTTGTTCTTTGAAGGCTGGAATTCCAGCCTCTCGCTTGTGCACTCTGGACAGGGTGTGGAGATGCTTATCGCCCAGTCTTGTGCTACAGGAACAATGTCACAGTCATGTCTGGGATGAATTACTCATTGTTCCAGAGTGCAGCACAATCTTAGGGTGGGCTTCTTGCTGCGCCTCTTGCCACAGCTGGAGGTGGCGTGAGGAAAGGCGCCAAGCTCCTGTCCTTGAATGTGTCCCTGTGTGTGTGTGTGTGTGTGTGTGTTTGTAGTGTGTGAGTGTGTGTGTGTGTGTATGTGTGTTTGTAGTGTGTGAGTGTGTGTGTGTGTGTGCGTGTGTGCGTGTGTTTGTGTGTGTGTGTGTGTGTGTTTGTAGTGTGTGAGTGTGTGTGTCTGTGTGTGTGTGTGTGTGTGTGTGTGTGTTTGTAGTGTGTTTGTAGTGTGTTTGTGTGTGTGTGTGTGTGTGTGTCTGTGTGTCTGTGTGTGTGTGTGTGTTTGTAGTGTGTGAGTGTGTGTGTCTGTGTGTGTGTGTGAGTGTGTGTGTCTGTGTGTGTGTGTGTGTGTGTGTAGTGAGTGTGTGTGTGTGTTTGTAGTGTGTAGTGATAAGTACTGATGGATACAAAAAAACCCATCAAAAGTAGTAAGACATCTACGCAACACACGCTGAAACATTCCAGTCTCAGACTCTGACTCAGTCATCACCAAGATGGACAACGTTTAAATGCCCAGTGTTTATTTTGTCTGGTAGTTTTCATGGACGGTAGGCCAACACATTTGGTCTTGCAGCCAGCTGGTGGAAGAAACACTGAGGCTATCCCAATGTTCAGTTTATATTCTTTGTTGATCATTATGACTGAGTCCTTCCATTGAACGGGGCAAAAACATTTTGTTGTCAAAAGAATATCTACTGTTTCTTCCGAGTTCAGCGCGCAGTAGAACTCATCATAAGGGGGTGTGGCCCCAGATGACAGTAGAGCTGGTTAAAAACACAGTGCCAACACCAGGCGCGTGCCTTGAAGTGGTGAAAGGTGTCGAAGGCTAGAAGGTACGGCTTTGCTGTCGGGAAAGGTATTGACGACTGGAAGAAACAGCCTGTCAAAAGCAATGCAGTCCCTTGCACAAAGTACAAAATAGTGCACAAGACAGACAAACAGTAAAGGGAGAGCATGTTATTATTAAATTACCTTCTGCAAGCAATGATGCAACACAGATGTAATAATGGTTCAGCACGTGTAAATACTGGCAGTTCAAATCACTGCAGTATGCGTCCTGGTTTACAGATTGTGTTTGGAGAAAGTCTGCATTATCCATGTTCATGCCAGCAGATTAATTACGTTCATCTTTATATTTGGTTCCCCTTCATTAATCAACTTGAAATTTTTGAATAAAATATTTCTTAATAAGGTGTGATACAGAGAATTTGTTTTAGGGTAGAGCGTAGGCTTAGTCACACATTAAGCATTTACACTGAACACCTTTTTTCCACTCCTTATTAAAATAAAATACTATGATAAAGTTGAAAGAGTATTAAATGATAACATTGGGCTTCCTCTGACATGACATGCGTCCTGGAACATCAGAACATATCAGAAGAGCGCTGGTAACACTCAGGGGCGTGTCCAGGGGCGTGTCCAGGGGCGTGTCCAGAGACTCCTGTAAAACCAGGAGGGTTTTGGATTGGACATTGTCACAGTGCATGTGATTGGGTAGCGGCCAAGGTAATAGTTCAGAGGTTCAGCTCCCAGGATGTGCTGATGTGCCCTTGGGCAAGGTGTCCAGTCTGAATTTCTTCTGAAAATATCTAGCTGTATAAATAGGTAATGTGAAACTATATAAGTCACTCAGAATACAGTAATCTTTGAAGTAATTTCTCATCTGAATAGTTTAGATGGCGTGGCCAATAACACAAGCTCTATACCTGATGACATTTTATTTTTTCAAAGCTACACAGGGTCCAAGTAAAATTCTGTAAATACGGCATATGTATGATCTGAATTTTTAAATGAAGTTAATCTTATTTTGAGTATTTTTCGGAAACAGACTGTGAACCTTCAGGGTTGTTTGTTTGTGGGGCTGAATAATCCATGGATCAATTACAGCGAACGTTTTAAATTAAAGTAAATTCTGTGGCACTTTCATTCAGAAACATGGTCGGGGCAAACTTACCACCATAACCGTGTTACAGCTAACGTTTTAAATTAAAGTAAATTCGATGGCACTTTCATTCATTATGATTACCATCATAACTGTGTTAATAGGGGACAGCACAATTAGAAGCATTATTCCATTAAAAAACATTATAAAGCAAACATTATACATTGTCAAGCATTTAAAACGCAAGCAAAATTAAAACAATTTTTTTTATAAATAAAATAAAAACAGATTTCACCAGAGAATACTCCCAAACAATACAGACTCTAACATGCGAGTCACTTCATTGCTTGTGGGGGATTTATCTAGATATTTACTTGACATCTCTGTGTAACAGTGTTAGTCTTTAAAAATGTTAAGTGTGTCGTTAAAATTCAAAGGTACAGTCAGAGGAAAGGGGAGACAGTAAAATACAAATTTCTCCCAGACTTCAAAGTGGTTTGAGGAAGGTCAAGATAAGCGGGTGCCTGGAGGAACTGTTAGCATCTGAGAGGCGTCACTGCGCCTCAGCCACAGATTTAACAGATCTTACGGGACATTTGGAGGGAGCTAGCGCTGAGCACGACATATGTGTGGGCAAAAACGCGAATATCTGCGGCAAAAACGCGAATATCTGCGGCGAAAACGCGAATATCTGCGGCGAAAACGCGAATATCTGCGGCGAAAA
>JAOVYW010056348.1:0-23121 GCA_025775045.1 Hiodon tergisus | reverse complement strand
GGGGGGTTGTTGTTGGAGTGGGACAGTTTATTTTCGATCGGCAAGGTGGTTCCTCGTGCTTATGTCTGTGCTAGTGCAAAAAAATGTAATAGGTGATGATATGAAATTAATTCTCCTTCCATGTATCAGGTTCTGTGATCAGTCTGAAGAGATTGGGATAATGTGTAATATTGTGTAATATTGTAAACATACTTATACTTGGTCAGCTTCATTTGATTTCATTTTGCATTTGTTTTTTGTTGTTAAATTTGAAATGTTTTGTTACCTTTTTTTTCCAGTGCTGTTTGGTAGCCTTTGTTTTCATTCATAAAATGCTAAGTGGAAATAAGTACGCTGTAACAGTAGTAAAGGTATTTTCATATTGATTATGAAGGATTCTGGGTGTATTATTTGGTCCTAGCTGAGGATCTCTTTATGCTTATTGAAAGGGGAGGAGCCTGGTACAGAATTCGGTAATTCGCTGCATGAAATTAAATCTAATTTCACATTGCAATTAAATCTAATTTAACCAAAATGACACCTTTACTGAACCTACATCCTACAATACCAGTATCCAATGAGCAGGCTGAA
Source organism: Hiodon tergisus (assembly GCA_025775045.1). NCBI lineage: Eukaryota > Metazoa > Chordata > Actinopteri > Hiodontiformes > Hiodontidae > Hiodon > Hiodon tergisus. The sequence continues at coordinate 22,551 of JAOVYW010056348.1, read as the reverse complement.
ATTTGAATGTATGAGTTTTGTTCCAAGATTAAGTTTTCTTCTGAATTCGGTAAGAGTGTTGCATAGACAAGAGCTATAGATCTGTATTTTGCATTAGTTGGCAGTGTCTATACTAACATAGGACATGCACTGCAGTTTTTATCCAGTCTAACTGAAGTGTATAAGCTATGTCTATCACCTGGACACCTTCATCCAGCAGATTGTTCTCAAACATAGAAGTAGTAATATCATAGGCCATACGATTTTAGACAGCAGCACCTGTATTGATAAGTGTCTAATAAAACTTTCAACAGATTGTGTATTAGGTTTTATATATAGACGCCAGTAAAGTGTGGAATGCTAGACAGTAATGGGAGGTTCATTCATATTACAAGCACACTAGTTAGACCAATTCACTGTCCCTGCTAATGACCGGTTCTGAAACATTTCAAAGGAACAATGTATCTAGCACGTCATCCTTGTAACAGGAATAATTTTTTAAAAATTCTTATGACCCACTAGGTTACATTTGTCGGTTCTGGACATAGTAGGGCTTCTGATAAAATAACCTATATTCCAAACCACACTTACAAGAACAGGTTATGTTGAGGTTAGGACTTATCAACATTTCTCAGTACTTGAACAGGCTGAACCGCAGATCAGAGTGAAGCATGCCAAGGAAGGTTAATCGCTACGCAGCTTCTGACCCATAATTTTTTTAAATGAAGCATAACGTGACCCTCCACCCCCTTTTTATGAGATCCCCACCAATTAAACCCTGAGCCTCTTCTGAAAAACTGCTGTTCCAGGTATAGCAGAATTTTGTACGCCAATTTAACTAATTATTATCTGTAATGTGACGGAAATCTGTTTGGTTTTTAAGCAAATTATTGACTTGATGAAAGTGATGTTTATTTCACAGTTTCTAATAAATTGTAGGTCATCTGTTCATAACCTGGAATGGTCCATTTTCTTCCGTAAGTGTTTAAAAAAAAGGAGTAGAACCTATTTTCTGAAGGAATGGTTAGTGATTTCAGCAAACAGAATTTTTTTAAATTCCTTGTTAGTGGTTATAATATCTCCCACCACTCTGGCGATAACACTTAACCCATTATATCTTCTCACACACTGAGGCTATTTGGTCCTCTTGACCCAGCAACACTTGAAGGAAAGAGGTCAATTAAACCCCGATAACTATGTGGGGAAATTTCGTTGAGTATTTAAAAACGTGTTATGTGGCTCTTACCGCCTACGTTATATTTATGAGAATTACAACTTAAAAGGAACGAGTTCGGCTGCACAAGAATCAACACAGTACGATTGCCAAAGCATTGGTCACATGACGTTTACATTTCACCCGAAAGACATTGACCAAAAATGAAAGACAAATAAAGACAGGATAATGATTAACGCCCACATAAACATGGGACTACGCTAGCTATCAGTGTCATTTTAAAAGAAACGTATCAATCACACTTGCTGGCCTTGCCACAAAACGCACATAAAGACGTCGCTAACCGAAAAATACACAAGCGACGCGACGGAACCGGAAATTGGCGGGGGTAAGTAGAGGGCATAATTATCATCGCCATTGTTGTATTTGTTTGGAACTATACTAATTAAAATATCGTAAAGTTTGCAGGAGAAATAATACTGCTTAAAATTTAAATCGATTAGTTGTATCAAGTTGTTTGTTTGGTATCACGGGACGGTCATGAGAGCTGAATATCAACGCTAATGTCTGAGAAAAACGTTTTTTCATTAGGACAGCGGTTATCATATATAACTTTGGGGTCCGAGAACACCTTTGATTGGAGCAAATTAATCACCGACCCCCTCATAACAAGGACCCAACTTCCACTTTAACGAGTGCAAGTTCTTGTCGGGCATCAACAAGCAATATTATGACGCAAAAGAAAGTTACAAGCAGTGGTAGTGAAACCACAATAGTTGAATAATTATATTTATTACATTTATTACTACTCTCACTCACACAATACCTTGCCTTAGCCTGGAGAGAAAAGAGCATCCAGCTCACCAATGTTGTCATGGCACCAGACGAAAGAGCATCTAGGTAGGGTACCGTTTACACTCCGAAAGGATAAATACATGTAACATCTGATTGGTTTTACATAGGCTACAGTATGATCAGCCGTGGTCTAATTTTTGCATGAACATCATAAAATCGTTTCACTTGTGAGCGGACGCTGTTTATTTTATGTAATTTGTGTATTTTATGTAATGAACAATGTTGTAGTCAAAAAGCTTCTACAAATAAATGTAAGCTACTTGCCCGGAGGAACAGTGTACAGACGAACCACCGGACCTGGGTTAAAAAACCGTTAGCTCGAACAAATGTACAATTCTAGAATTTTCCACGGACCCCCAGTTTGAGAAACACTGCCTTTGAGCACAATGGTGCGGCATATTGACTTTTGGTCCGTCATCGCTGGACGTGTTGCCCCCTCTAGTGGCCACTTCCCATATAATGGAGTATTTTGTTGATAACTTGCAGATCGCAACACAGGTAAAATCAATTATGGACAATTCACGTATAATATACGTTTCTGTTGTTTTTTGGTTGAGAGCGAGCAAGCTAACATATTCTCGATTTATTTGCCTACCCAAGGTTTGACTTAATGGATCTTAGAAAACCGAGCCCAGTGTAAATTGAGAAGTACTAATTGATAAGTATGTGCAAGACAAAAGATTAAAGCGACTCTGAACCGATTCTTTCTTTTTCCCCCTTCTTTATTATAGTTCAGCAAAAATGCGTATATTTTTCCAGACTTGCCATCCACTAGTTGTGTTTACCCTGTTAAAAAAATCTGGGTGGGGAAAAAAAAAGACATGTTCATTATACCTTATGGAAAGATGACATCCACGTCAACTCTCTTGAGTGGTCATGTTTGGCTCTTTGGTATTTTTCTAATTCTGAGATTGCTACGGCCCAGGTTTAGATCAACTGTTTTTGTGTAGTATGGTGGTACGTGTCTCGTCAGGTGTCCTAAATGCAGCCTTGCCCCCTATGTGAGGGGTGAAACTCAATGGGACACAAAGGTAGATAGGCCGGTTGAGTTGGAAATGCCCCTCTTTCTTTCTGAGCCTGCCCTCAGCAATCTATCAGTGGAATGTAGAGGTTGCAGCCCCGCATGGACATGAAGGAGTTAATGAGCTGAATAAATACACGAAGACCCTGCTTATTGGAGCTGTGAGAAATGAATAACCCCCCCATCCCCTTGTCTTTTGTGGCAGGGGCCTGCCTGCCCCACAGACAAAAAGGCTGTTTTGAGCAATTGGCTGGGGAAAATGAAAAGCATATGACATTCAGAACTTCTAAGAACTCTCTGTCCATATTCTGGTCAAAGTAAGGTGGGAAAAAAAATTCTTTCCTCATGTATCCACCACTCATCCTCTTGTTATACAGTGACCAGTCCCTGTCTTTCATAGAACCTAAAGGATAAAAGTCTTCAGAATTATTGAGGTCCTCAAACTAATAGCAAGATGCTTTAAGGGGCAAACGTAATTTTTTTTGTTTATGCACAACACGTCATGGTCGAGATCAAAGACGAGCGGGTTTCTTATTCATTCTTACTGTCAAATTTAGTTCAATTGGCAGGCTGGTTGTTTTCCAGAACAGCTTTCCACAAATGCCACAATTCAATTGGCAGAAAAATGGTCAGAGTTCTTGAGCAACACTTGAAGGTTTGTAGGTTTCAATAGAGTTTCACTTGCTCATTGGTTGTTCCTTTTCAGTTCCTTTGTTATTACTTAACTGACTGATCTGCTCAGAAAGAAGCACGTGTTAAGGTGAAGAGAGTGTTCAGTGCCTCCTTTTTCCACAGCATCATCAAAGGTGACCATAGCTACCATTTCTTCTGGACCCGAACAGCTTTTGTTGTGGAAGACCGGAATTCGAGAGCAGTCCTCATTACAGGAGACAGCATTTCATATAGTTTCTGCTGAAGAATCCTAGCAATAGTGCTCCCCTTCCATAACCAAAGCGGTTGACTGAGGCTTTACTAATTAAATCACACAGATCTGATTATCTGAGTTTATGGGACCCAAGCAGTTGGAATTGGCAACAAAGTGGGCTGCCTAGATTGTGTAACTGTAAAGACGATACTTTACAAATGTAACCGCGACCCTCACGGTAAGAAAATCCCTTTTGAACGGTTTTGTTTAACGGGTGGCCGATTTTGAGTAATCCCTCGATTACCAGAGGCAGTGAATCCCAAAAGGAGCCAAAGGGGCTTAACGCTGGCCTCCTTCCCTCCTGACATGGCCACCAGGGGGCCACAGTGGAGCGACGACACAACAACGAGCCGTTTCCCGGCTTCTTCCTCATTACCCCTCATTATCTGTTTAACGAGCACTTAGCGTAGCGACCCAGTGCCGTTTAAAGAAGTGGGCAGGGAGCCGCGCGGCTGGCGTGTCACAGATCCGGGGCGTGCGGACCGACAGACGCAACTCCAGAGAAGAACACAAAGTACTTTTTGAGACCCGACCGATTCCCAATGCTGCATTAAAGGGCATTATACAACATGTTGTTTTTCCGCAGTAAGGGTCTGACCTGCGAATGATTTGACGGTTCAGTATCTTAGCCAAACTTTCTTTTCCTTCCTATCACAAATTCCATGAGGAATGGAATGACTCCTGCCTGATGAGATCTAATAAAAAGCAACTCACAATTGCTTTAAAAAACAAAGAAACATTTTTCTTTCTGCTTTCCTGTGTTCCATTTTTAAAGGGTTTTAAAGGCCTTCTACCTACTTCATGGTTTCTACTCGCTTAATCCCAGTGCGGTAGGTACTGGATGCAAGCCACAAACTAAAGTACAGCTGGGTTGGAAAACCAAAAAAACTCTGAAATATCACCCAAAAACACTACTGGACTTGTTCGGGGGGAAACGAGCGTGGAGACTTATTGACGTGAAAACAGGTTATCGTATTGTGTTGATGAAGGAGAGAAGGGCAGGTTTTGTTGTGTAATAGGGGGTGATAGAAACCACTTTGAACTGGGAACCAAAGTATAATATGAAAATATTTGTGTTTAACTCTCTGACGTCTTCTATTATGGCATACAGAGAAATGTGGTTTTGTTTGTGCAAGAAAACACAATTAAGAGTGGAAAATGAAATCAGTTTGGTTTGTCTAGGACTTACACACTTCAAGTCTGGGATTTTCTTGGGTTACCTGTTCATTATGCAGTGAAATGAAAGCAATAATTTTCAAGTAATGGTACAAACAAATGTCAGAACAACAGAAACTCTGATGGAAATGAAAATCTTAATTGACATAACCCATTATCTAATGATGTATACACAGATTACATTAAGGGTAATTGTAATTTGCAGCTGTGATTTTAATATTCTAATGAATGTTAACGAAAACCTGAATCTGAGCAACCCTGTTTGAAGTTCTGCTTTTTTGTTCTTGTTCGCTTACTTTTGTCCCCATTTGGGGCACGCCTTTGACACCAGCCACTGTAACTGAACAGAACTGTCAGAGGAAATGGAATGTGAAAAACAATGAAAGGGATACTGACTAAAAAAAGAAAACGATGCAAATGTAAAAAGGGAATGCTATTTTTAAATGTAATTTCTAGATTAGCAAGCGATAACTGTGGTAAAGGTCAACAGATGAGTATGTGATCTCCATGAATTGAGTGAAGGCAAAGAACAAAGTGACAAAACTGTGAAAGTTTCTGTTTTAAAAATGTTTAAATTGTATTACAAAATGAAGTTGGCGGGGAATCCATGTGCCATGGCATTGTTTCTCCTCGAGTGTTTAATGTAAACGGTTACAATTCTGGGTCTCATATGCTCATACGATAATGTATTTTCCAGTTAGTCTTTGCAAAATCTCTCAACAGTTGGTGTGTTGTTATCACATCCGCACCCACCCAGAGGTCATAGTGGATGGCTCAGAATCCTGATAAATTCAGCGAGAACAATCGCCGCGGGAGCCTAACAACACCAGGAGGAGAAACAGGCTTCCAGTGTGGTAATACAATTAAGAAGAAGCGTAGTTAGCTCTGTTGAACAACGCTAGTCAAACCCTTTCCTTTAGGAGAGGATGTGACTGGAGGCCACATGGAGAACTAACAGGGCTTCTTTGTGTGTCTAAATCAAGCTGAACATGTCACATGCATGGAGGCCTTGCCACTCTACAAGGGCTTCTGTAGTTGAATTGCCAAATTTGCCAGTGCATCTTGGCTCGTCCTTATGAATTCTGCTAGTCTCCTCCAAATCCTTGTCACCTTCCAGTCAACGATCTCTTCTACACTCTTCGGGCTACACAGCCTAAGCGAGAGGCTCAGCACCGAGTGAAAGAGAGCACATCCCTCTCGACGGCACTGCTAACCCACAAACAACCGGGAAGCAGATGGGACAGGCTGGTTATCTATGAGCTGAGAGAAATCCTGATGACTTCCAGCCAACCCCAGTCCTGTGCAATCAGCAAATTACTTGAGCAGGATTTTAACCTGTGAAATCCAGGGCAAAGAATTCAGTTTGCACCAAACCTGGGCATGCTTTTACTGACCAAGAAATGCGTTTTTTATCTTAATATCAAATCCGAGACCACAATATTCTCTGTCAAAGTTCATTCCAATGAAGTGAAGTTTATTATTGAAAAAAAACGAGAAAAAAAAAACATTGTTGATATGTGAAGGATGGAAATTGCAATCTGGCTCGAGCTTGGATCTTATATACTCCAGTAAATTGTTCCATGAGGGACAGAGAAGCACCTTTCTGTCATACGTTAAACACTACATTGTGGACAAATTTTCAAAAAGCATTTTGTAATTCAATTGTGCTGAAAAGTTATGTTCTGCCCTTACTTTGCCGAAGGCTAAGAACAAGAGTAACCTCTAGTTTATTTGCACACTTTGTATCTCGCTGGGATTCCGTGTTCATTTATACGAAATAGAACTATAAATGCTTACTATAAATGGACAAACTGGGGAGGGTTTATATGTTAGTGCCATGGAAGCAAACTGAGTGCTGCTATTTTTTTTATAAGGTAAGCTCAACTAGGAGAAGGAGACGTGGTCCCTGTGTGATTTTTGTGGGTATAGGCTGTCCCGTGTTCTATGTTCTGCCACCAGCTACCTGTGGTTCATTTAGCTGAGCCCAGTGTGGAATCTGTGGCATCGTGTCCCTTAGTAGTGAGCTTCCTCTTTCATCTGCTATTGGTCCGATGAGCCGATGAGCTTCGACAGTTACACAAGAGCGGGCCGAGCAGCTTCACTGCGTTTCCTGATCCAACAGCCATTTTGTGGTGCATTTTCCTTATGAACCTTTGCAAACCATGTGTGGCAAAGGTGAGTGTAATTAGGAGAACGCAAACCTAGATGAGCCTTAAGTGCTGGAACAGCATTTGTAGTAGACTTATTTGTCTCTTAGTCACGCTTCTCTCCACTAACAACCCTCTTGCATGTTGTTGTCTTTATTGGATATATGAGTGATCACAGAGAACCAATCCATCACATCTGTTTTCACATCAGTGACTTTGGACACAAGCCGTTCAGTAAAATGGTTGTTTAATGCTACATTAGCCAACACAATGATCACAAACTTTCAGTGTGTGCAACCCGATGGCAGAGGAACACAGCAAAGGTTTATCTGCGAAGCGCAATTACTTCTTCAGTGTGATGGGCTTAGCAGATGTCTCTGCCTCAAATAACAAGACAGTCATGTTTTTTTTTTAGTCCTTCATTGTGTTGCGTTGTTTTGTGACCATTTGGGGGGGGTGCACGTATTTTATTGCAGGAGTGCTGCTGACAAAGATTACCTTCATGATAATTTTTACGTTTCTACTTACTGGTGGGGGGCCTACTTTCTCAGGCGTCTTTTATTTGCTGAGTCAACAAGTCGGTTAAAATCAGCCTATTGCCCTGTACATGATAGGCAAAGACGTTGCCCATCTCGCTCAAGAGGCTGCTGCTCATTCTGCTGAGTAGATTTGAGAAGATGTAGGTAGAGGTATTTGGGGGGGGGGGGGGGGCATGTAAGAATGGCTTTTTCTCCACAACTCTCTTTACTGTGAAAGGCCTGGTGAGAAGCTAGTTTCGGTTGGCACCTAGTTTCCCTTAGGTCAAATAGATATTGCCTTTTCGTTTTTTTTATTTGTGCTTTTAGAAAGGGGGCAGTTGAGTACATTAAGTACATAAACAATGGGTATACTTATTGAATACTGAACAATATGTACAAGACATATGAGTGCAACGATAAATTTATGACATAAATGAACTGTTACTGACGAGATATTAACAACCAGTATGAAACATCTGTGTTGTTTATGTTTATGTAATTCATACGGTTCTTTTTGTGTTTTAATTCAGAATTAATTAATTCAGGTACCATTACTACGGGGTTTAAAAAATCAAAGCAGGGCTGTTTTCAGGCAGTTTCACATTTTTAAATATCTGTCTAAAAATTCAAGAGCATTTTTTTTTCCTGGTTCAATACAAACAACCAAGATTATGTAAACTGACTGGTAACACCTCAAAACTTCTGGTTGGAAAGTTAAAAATTTTTTTTAAAAACTTATTTACATAAGTACCGCTAGTTTTACAAAACGCATCAGACCACGGATATTATTTAGCATATTATCAATTCAGATGGATCACGTCGTGCTCACTTGATTCGAGGAATCTTGTGGTGGGCTTTCGTCTGGAAAAGGGAGGAGTTGCAGCTCTGCACCCTTAATAGAATATAGGCCTTTTTATTTACTCTTGGGTGGTGCTCGGCTATACTGTCATTTGTATTTCCTTGGACTTTCGTATTTGGATTATGATTTCTGCCTGGGTGTTTGTTGTGTTGAATTTCTGCTTGAGGCCCGGACAAGACCACTTTACCTCAGTTCATTTTAGTGCACTTTTTTTAAACGTTTCTTACTAAACCGGAACTGGAACAAATGTTCAAATAACCGATAAAGTTATCGGAAGGAAAATATAAGCAAGCGAACTGACAGACGATCCTCTGCAAATGATACTGGTCACAAAATACAATTTTCAGTCATTGCGGGATTGGGGTGAGATCAAGTGCAATAAATAGCAAATCGGACGATTGCTGTATCCATGTGTCGCGTAAAGTTTGCAGGTAACCTGTTCATGTAAAAACTATTGACAATTAGGTAGTTTAAAATTGTCCATATCAAGGATGGATAATCGGATCGCGGTGGTTGAACTGTAGGCTATGTTGGAAAATATGAATCATTCAGCACGTGTACCTATAAATTACAGGAACAAGGTTTGATAATGGGCAAGATACTCAATTCACCTTTGTTTTCTTGTTCTAAAGGACATCTTCAGATTACGTTTTTAGAGAGCGGGCTTGCTTAATTTTGGCTGTGATTATTTATTTATTGTTTTCTGTAGTTGAAAACCAGTAACCAGTTGCAGCGTGTTAGTATCCCCTAAAAGTACAAAAAATAAACCGATTTGTATGTTATTTTCTTACAGCACAGAACTATTACGGAGATCACAAGTAATCCGCATTGTTTTTAGTAGTTGAGCGGATTTACCTGCAAGAAAGGAAAGCCATGAACCATACTACTCCGTATAATTTTGTAATGAAATACTTGGAACACAGCTCTCAGACCATGTACGAGAACGCAACCTACAACATCTCAGCGGGACAGCAGAACTTCACAGAGTGCGCGCAAATTATGATACCACACGAGCTCTTTTTGACTCTCGGTTTGATAAGCTGGTTGGAAAACATATTGGTAGTGGTGGCCATCATTAAAAACAGGAATCTGCACTCCCCCATGTATTATTTCATCTGCTGCCTAGCCGTGTCTGACATGCTAGTGAGCGTCAGCAACGTGGTGGAAACGATGTTCATGCTGCTGACTGAGCACGGACTGCTGGTTGTCACTCCGACAATGATGCAGCACATGGACAATATCATCGACATAATGATCTGCAGTTCAGTGGTTTCTTCTCTCTCCTTTCTCGGCACCATTGCAGCCGATCGCTACATCACAATTTTTTACGCATTGCGTTACCACAGTATCATGACTACTCAGCGCGCGGTGGCAGTGATCATTGTGATATGGTCGGCTAGTGCCATCTGTAGCATCCTTTTCATTGTATATCACACCGACCACGCTGTCATAATATGTCTGGTTACTTTTTTTTGCGTCACGCTGATTTTTACGGCGGTCCTGTATATGCACATGTTCGTTCTGGCCCACCTCCACTCCAGGCGCATCGTCACCTTGCACAAGAGCCGTCGCCAGACCACCAGCATGAAAGGCGCTATAACGCTGACCATTCTTCTCGGCGTCTTCATCATATGCTGGGGTCCCTTCTTTCTCCATCTCATTCTCATCCTCACCTGTCCCAAAAGCACCTACTGCACCTGTTTCTTCAGCCATTTCAACCTATTTTTGATCCTCATAATTTGCAACTCGCTCATAGATCCGCTTATTTACGCTTACCGGAGCCAGGAGTTACGCAAGACTTTGAAGGAACTCGTCCTTTGTTCGTGGTGTTTTGCAATGTAAAGCGACACATTAGATGGATATTCCCTGCGTCTCTGTCACATCATACACTTGAACGTTTTAAAATTGTATGTCATGATTTTAATGTCGTTTTCGAAGATAAGTTGTGTTCAATGCTGTTTTGCAAGTACAGTGACTATTACTTTAGGAAGTGTGGTTGTTACAGAATCCTAGATAAATAAACACGTTTAACGGTGTTTTTTTTTAAGAATGAAGCTTGTGGGGTGATTTGTGTTAGCTTTGGTTATTCATTTAATATATGTGTAAATATGTTTACCGTGAAATGTTGCATTACGGTTAAGAATATTCAGATTAATTAATTATTCTTTTTCCTGCTTCTTTTTGACAAAAAAATTAATAAATGAAAATACACACCGAATTATATCCGAAATTTTGCGGATTTTGCTCGTTTTATTTTTCAACGGGTATACACGAACACTGATGAAAAGCGCACACACGTTTATAAGAAGCATTAAAGGAGACTTGTTTTCATCTCAGTTCTTTTGGGGTTAGCCTACAATGGCTAGTTGGGAATTAATCTATTTGTTTTTCCCCGGCCTCGTATCCAGTTCGAGGTCGCGGGTCCTTTACGAGATAGCCACCCTACCCCAAAAATGGAAAAGTGACATAAGGACGCAAGTCCATCTCCGGACACTAACCGTTCTATTAGGTTGCGCAAAGTGTCCGCGCGATACAATACCTTTGCATGTTTTCATTCATTTCCAGGGGAAACCATCGTAACACACACAAACAATGACTAAAATTCAAGTTTTTTCAGTCGGCATTTTTACCAAGAGCTCGATTGTTGTTCCTACTTGGGTGTAAAGTTCTGCCTGGAACAAAAGTTTCACCAGATGGTGGCATATGGCAGTGCGTGCGGCTCAAAAACCCAAGGGCTGTTCACCGAGAAGACAGGACAGGAATCTCCAATTGCGATCTGTAGCTGTCAACACTTCTTTGGGTCGGTAACTAGTATCGTGAAAGCTTTGCTGAGTATATTTAAGTGTGGTAGAAAAACGGCAAACAGTTTATTTTTATTTTTGAAAGCGTGTATTTGTTTTATAACGTTTAGCTCCGACTATTGGTTAGTACCGAGTAAGTAGAATACTAACTATTCATTTTACAGCCTACTCTCAAAACCGTAAGACTTCTTATTCTTCTTCGTCGATCTAAAACCACGAGTCCTGATTGTTTCTGAAGTTATGCCTTGATTGAAACTAGAGGGAAATAGAACAGAAATGATAAATCGAATAATTTTAATTAGAATTGTCGAACAATGTCGAACAATTCCAAGATAACTTCCTAGTAGCGTAGCAAGCTGGAGACCAGTTAAATCCATTGTGGTATTTATTTTAAATCAAAATTTTAAAATGTGCCGCAGTTTTTTTGTAGACAAGGTTAATGGGCTCAGTTGCGCTGGTTAACATTCCGCACTATCCGTATCAGTTTTGGTTCGGTATAGAACTAGCGGTAATATGTAGAAAATGCAGACAGAATTTCAAACCTAATCTCTTCCTAGATGCACTTCCTTCCTTATTTTCCTTATAACGGATTCATATGAAGTGTGAAATTTTTTTTTTTAATGTCTGGAAAGATATGGACTACTCTCAGTTTATCGTGTCAGTGTTATGCTTTCAGTCGTTTTCAAAGGTCAATAAAAAAATCGTCATTTTTAATTAGTTATTCATTCATTTTTAAATCGAAGCACATAACTTCGTTAGCGAGTCAGATGTGCGATACAAAAATATTGCCCACCCAAAACCAAAAGAAATAAGGAGTAGACATTTTCAACGTTCCCACAATCATGTCATGTATAACATGTGGATATATATTTTACACACAGATAAGCAATTCCAGCTACTCCAACAGCCAAGCTTGCAGGACTTTATTATGCATCAACTTCGTTAATAGCCGGAGATTGCAGGGCTGACGTCAACCTATGAAAACATGGAGAACTAAAATCGAACAACATTTAAGTTTAATGGACAACACAATTTTGTTTTGTCCATTTTAGTATTTTGTTTTGTGTGGATAACACACCATTAAAAATTTGGAGCCTTCTGTTTACTTTGCCTTGCGCTGGGCTCTGGCTTGACAATACTCATTGTAGAAAGGCCCCTATTTAGCCCGTCTTAGAATGGGGGAAAAGTATCTTCCGCTTTCACGTGGCTTCTATTTCAGCCCTGAGGGCAGGCAGAGATATTCTGGGAGAGCTGTGCTTGTGAAACCAAGTGAAACAACTCAAGACTTTGATTTCAACAAATAGTTTTTGTTTGACGCCTTTTATAAAGATTAGACAAGAATTTCTCTCTCTGCGGAGGAAGGGTGAGCGCATATTTTGTCTTAACCGATTTGCACGGCTGTTATTACACAAGGCGGAGCTGTTTTCCCTTGGTTAAACAGCAAAAGAAAATAAGCACTCTGGCAGCATCCGCATGAAATGTTGAAATTGTGTGCACGGACACAAAAATATTTCTCTCTCACATCTAATTTATATTGTCATTTACAATGCTTCTAATTCATTTAAAATTCCTTTGTTTCACACTATATTTAAGCTAACTAACTTTGTGCAACTCGCACACTATTAAAAGAAACCCTAGTTACCACTCTTACCCTCCATCAGAGTTAAATTCAGTGCTCTAAAAAAGTATAAGCAGACAGTCACGTTGGTTCTTACAAGGAAGAAGCTTTGTGGGTTACAAGTCACATGCCAGCACCCAGGAACATGATTTGTAAGAGTGGGTTATTAATTAGCGTCGCAGTTTCCATCCACAAAGAGGCAATCATTGGAGCCAGTTTTGTGTTTGTCTTGGCCGGGCTTTTGCTCTCTCACAGTGCTGTCCTGTCACCTGTCCCTTCAACCTCAGAGACAGAGACGGTGAAGAGCGGCTAATGGCACCACTTCCTAAAACGATGTGCTGCCACTCAGCATTTGTATATCATCTTTATCATTCCATTGATTTGATAGCACTATATATTGTAATACAACTCTTAGATCTTGGTTAATGTTTACTGTTTGTCCTCTGGCTTAAATTTGGCCGCTTTAAGAAAGCATCCCCTCTAATGACAGAAATAGATGTTAGCCTGAAGGCAGAAAAACATTCTCGTTTGGCAGATACTTTCACTTGTACCGCTGGATCATTTTTCTCAAGCAATTCAGGTTAAGTACCTTGAATTAAAATAGGCAAATACAGCAGCTAGGGCGGGATTTTAACTGACAACCTCTCCGTAACAAGCCTGTCATTTTAACCCCTACACCACCACCTGCCCCATTCAGGACAACTACAGGCAGTGAGTCACATGGCGGCAGCTTGCTTTATTTATAATAAAATAAAAATGAAATGCAAAAAGTTGCATGAGGATGCAGCCTTTGGCTCCCACCTCGGGGAAAAGAGTCAAAGCCAAGAAAGCAGAAAACGGAAACCAGTCGTTTCAATCGAAACATCTACCAAGCACGGAGAGCGTTTCAAATTCAAATGTCTGTTTTTGTTTGGTTAAAGGCAATATACTAGTCTTTGATTAAACTATTCCTGGATTTTGTTCTCGAAAACATCATGCTAAAGTTTCAGAAGATAACATTGATTCAGTTTGTATTATCTGAACAGTAATATAAATATTAACTTAACTTGGTGTCTTTATATATCATAGTATAGCGTGGTAATTATTTAACTGAAGAAAAACAGGCCAGAAATTTGAAATGCATTGTTTTCTTATGCAAGAATAATTTTCTACTGTTAAAACAATAAAACATTTATTCCTCACAACGACCATCTGAAAAACTACACAGCATGATGCACAGATTGATAATCTACTAAAATAGTTATCTTCTCAGGTAAAGACACTTGCTCTTTTGTCCTGCTTTTTAGAACTTTCTGTAGAGGGGTGAACACAAATAATTGACACTAGAGGAAGAAGGTTGTCAGAATTTTAGTAAAATATAAGAAGGATAGAACAGTAAGGTTGGTTTAGAGGTGTGCTGTCCCCATGTGAAAGTGACCTACACGGTGGGGGGATACTGGACATCTCGGTAGTTAGAATGTGCTGAATAGGAAGCATGGTCACTGATCGTACAGGCAAAATGTTGAGTCATTTTCCCCTTGTTTATGATTATTTTTGTGTACATACCTTGTTTGGTTGCTATGAGGAAATCATTTAGTAAGAATTGAGTCAGTGTATAATGTGTTCAGGGCAGGCTTTATAAACAATGAATAAAATACACACACGCCAGTTTATTAGGTACCCCCATCAAGGTCAGACTCCCACATGAGACAAGGTTAGCATGGAATCTGCAATGTGTCAGAAACGTTCCACAGAGATGCTAGTCGTCGTTGATATGATTAGAATCACGCAGTTGCTGCAGACTGGGCAGTGGCACATTCATCCTGTGAACAGCCTGTTTTATCTCATCCCAAAGATGCTCTATTGGGTTAGGGTCTGGGGACAATGTAGGCCACTCAAGTAAACTGAACTTTTCTGTCATGTTTCTGGAACCATTGTGAGACAATACGTTCTTTGTGAATTAGTGCATTATTAGTGCAAGTATTAATGAGATGATGGGAAAATCATTGCCATGAAAGGATACACCTGGTGATGTTTTCTTATTCCTCGATCGTTCAGTGTCCATTCTATGCACCAATATTGTACTGCAAACATGTTTGCACGTTTTTTATAGGTAGATAAGTACATTTACAAATTGTGGTACCAATACCCATTCTGCAGTTGTCAGAGCCATCTAGTGTTCAAAAAAAATTATTACTAAATCATGCATATTCTATTCATGTTGCGTAGTGATAAGTGGTTATAAATAAGATAATTTTAGAAAATAATAAAAGTTAATTGTGTTTACCAATGAAAACTCATGCAAATCTTTATATCAAATAATTCTCGTTACATCATTGAAAACGTGTTTACATGTTTCGTAAACGCTGCATCATCCTTTAAACCAATCACAGAGCAGGCATATGGTCTTCCAAGAAGGACCCATAGACATTCATGTGTATGCGCGAATGTTATACAAATTCATTAATGACACTAGAGGGAGAAGGAATAAAAAACGTATTCAAACATCCAATTACATTTTTTTGTTACTTGAAAAATAATGATTAAATGTCTCTCTAAATGGTATTTAAAATAAATCTAACATGTAAGTTTGCGTAATAGAAGGGTATTGAGTCAGGCATGTCGTTAGGCGGTTGTTATAATTCCATACCAGCTTCAGAACCACATTGTACTTAGAACTATTAAGGAACAGATTCGAAATAACGGAGGACAAGTTACCAACTCAAACAGCACAACAGTGGGGTATAGCTCAGATATGGGGCTACTCTCGGCGACTGTTGGGTCACTCAGAGTCGGAGTGCGGACATGGGGAACACGATGTTCTATTGTGGCAGCAAGATCGCTTTCGTTTTTTGGTTATCGTGACCCTGTTATACGTGTAAGTTTTTATTTTTTTATTTTCCAACATCCCAATTTAAAGAATGATTGATGTATCTTACACTCGAGACACATTTAAATTTTATTCCACTGAGTCTAAACGCAATTTTGCTTAAAAGTTATTTCCTCTACGTAGTGGCTATGATCGCTACGGATAATATACGTTGTTACACAACTGGGTGCAAGCAACAGTTGACTCGAACGTTATAATAATAGCCATTGTGTTTCTGTCCCATTTATATACATTCTTATTTCATGCAAATACGCATTCACGCAATTATAAGAAGTTGCTGTTTGCTTTCGTTACGTCCAGACTAAAATAATTTTCTTCCTAGAATTTCGCTCCTAGAGGATGGAAACACTTAACAAATCAGGACAACATTTATTCACGTTTGTTTTGCTCAAACAAGCCACCTAAAGGTACTTTTTAACCTTACTATTATGTATATTTGCTTATGTATGACAACTCCGTATTTACACATTTATACCAGAGATTGTCCCATAAAGTTTTTTTTGTGTGTGTATCAATAGGTTTTGACAAGTTCTATCAAAAGAAGGAAACCACGCCCGGTGTCAACAAATCCGCCGGAGAAACCAAAGGTATGGGGTTATTTAACTGTTATTTAATCTGTCAGTGCAGGCCCTGGTGTTCAGGCCTCAGAAAAGACGACTAATGTTGTATTCCTATCCTCTTCGGTCGCTGAATGCCAGAGGTGAAGGCCAAGGAGACAGACTCTCATGGTGGTGGTGGTGGAGGAGGGAAGAAAGGTGGGAGAAAGCAAGACACAAACTGGTGGACACGCATTCAGAAGGTCTGTGCTTACATAACTGCTTTGTTGCAACTATTGTGAGTGAATGTAAACTAAACCTGTTTGGTATCCATGTGCGGTACTTCATCTTTTGTAGTTGCACATCTTTTTGTTTTTGTTCTTTAGACGATGTTGCAGGTCGATTGAGTAGTCTACTGAAGCTTTATATTAGGGTTTCTTTCTGAAAGCGTTGTTCATGGCTCAAGTTTTCCACCAGGATGAACGTGGTTCTCTGATAACTAATTCTCAGATAGTCCTAGAATGTCCTGGGCTGAAATGAGACTCTTTCTCCTGTAGACGGGAGACGTAGGCTAGAAGATGACAATGAAAGCCTCTCCAATGATGATGGTCGAGTGTTGTCTCTCCATCAGGGCAATTTTCCCTGGGATGAAAAAGACTTCCGCTACCTAGCTATTGCAGCGGCTGGGATGTCATCTACATTCCTGTACTTCTACTTCAGAGATACGGGCAAGGAGATCACCTGGAAGAACTTTGTGCACTATTACCTGGCCAGAGGACTGGTGAGAATCGAAAGAAAATAATTTAGAACAAACATCATAAAAAGCTGAGCAAAACATATTTTACATTTGTGTGAATACAATGGCAGTCTATTTTCAATGCAGGGGATGAGAAAAGGAAAGTTGACATTTTGTTTTAGCTTTGTGGTTTTACATTTTTCATTGTCGTCAGTATGTTCTGAGCGAGACTGAATGTAAAGCTGACATTTTGTGCTGAAACTTGAATCGCTCATCTCTAACGTCCTGTGCTCGCTGTGCAGGTTGACCGGCTGGAAGTTGTCAACAAGCAGTTTGTCCGAGTGTTCCCGGTGCCCGGAATAAACACATCCGATGTGGTAAGGGATTTGCCCCCTCTACTCTGTTCCGCTCCTGATCTGAAACGCAAGGAGTTCACAGTGTGCTGCTCCGAGAGAAGTCAGCTGGGAATTTTACTTAGAATTTTAAAAAAAATAAAGTTTTTATTATTGCTCAAAGGACAGATGTCAGTATTTGTTTTAGTCTGAATTCTGTAAATTGGAGTGGCAGAGTCTGCTTTTTTGTTTTGTTTCTCCTTGCCTCCCGAAGTGTTTAATTGGAGTCATTATTAGGAGTAAATCGGGGACCAGTTGAGAGAGAGCTTGAAACCTTAGATTTGGCCACCCCTGCTGTAATTTCAGTTTAACTCCACAGTGAGTGGTTGATTAATTGAGGAAGAGATTATGAGATTAGACTAGAGGGCACTAGAGCATTATGGTTCATGTGGCACTGAAGTGAAATCAGGAAATTCAGGTTGGCTTCACCCACAAAGCATTCGGTTAAGCTGAACCCAGGAAGGATAACCTAAAGATGATACCCAAGTTTTTTTTTTTCTTTCAGATTGTTAAACAAGTTTAGTCTGCCTGGTTTTAGAAGAACGACACATTTCAAAATGAAAACGCCTTTTTTCTCAGCAGTGCCTTGTGGGTGACGCTCGCTGCATGTCTGTTACAGAGTTACGTGTGGTTCAACATCGGCAGTGTGGACACCTTTGAGCGGAACCTGGAGACCGTGCAGCAGGAGATGGGCATGGAGCCCTCCCACAGGGTGTCCGTGGTGTACAGTAGCGAGAGCGACGGGTGAGGGCATGTGGCGTGTATCAGTGGTGTTCAACCAACGCTTTCCTTGGGGCTAAGCTGAGCAAAACCACCTGCATTTCTACTTACTTTATTCTCAGTCACGTACTCTTGCAATCTGCTGTGTTGTTTCTGTTGGAGCTGACTGGCCTTAAAATCCCTGCCTTGGTGTTTGTCCTTGTTTGTGTGATTCAGCGCTGCAAACCTTTGTTTGCCAAACTTGTATTTATTGTGTGTGAGATCCACTTAGAGTGAACTGCTATTAGATGAACTTTTTTGGTTAATGACCTTTTGCGGAATGAGCTGCTTTGTTTGTCCTACAGGTCCTTTATGATGAGCATGATTCCCACCTTGCTGCTGATTGGGTTCCTGCTCTTCTCCCTGCGACGTGGACCAATGATGGGAGGGGGCGGAGGCAAGGGAGGTGGTCTCTTCAGCATGAGCGAGTCCAAAGCCAAGATGATGAAGGACGATATCAGTGTGAAGTTCAAGGATGTGGCAGGATGTGAGGAGGCCAAGATGGAGATCCTGGAGTTTGTCAACTTCCTGAAGAACCCCAAACAGTACCAAGACCTGGGGGCCAAAATTCCTAAGGTATTCTTCCCAAGAAGAAAGCAGTGGTAGTTTGGTCTGTTGCCGGGCCTTCCTCTATTATTCACTCAGGGAAAACTATGTCTAGTCTTTATTTTTTCTGAAGATAAGTTATTTCCTTTTATACATAAAAGTTCTCATTATTGCTCCTCTTGGGAAAATGTTTATGTACAAAGTCACAGTGGAATGAAGGGAGATGCTTTCATAAGCTCAATGTTAAAATAACATGTTTTCACCCTGCTTGCCAATAGGGGGCAGTCCTTTCTGGACCCCCTGGGACGGGGAAGACCCTACTGGCAAAAGCAACAGCCGGAGAGGCGGCCGTACCCTTCATCACTGTCAACGGCTCAGAGTTCCTGGAGATGTTTGTCGGCGTTGGGCCGGCTAGGGTGAGTGAGCGGGACCCGGGGACCCGGGGCGTGGGAGGGGGAACCGAGCCAGCCGGGGCGTGGGAGAGAGACCCTGAGGGTGGGACAGGCACAGAAAACGGTTATAGCAATCATTATCTCTGAGTGTGGACAGAAATTTACGGCCAAGCAAATAACATAAAACACGTTCTGTTTGTTTTTTGAACGAAGAAGTATTTTATTACGAGGTGGTTTGTGATGCTGAGGGCCTCACGGAATGGTGAAATTACTCGCCTCGGCTGCTCTGTTCAAGGTGCGGGACATGTTTGCCATGGCACGAAAGAATGCCCCCTGTATTCTCTTCATCGACGAGATCGACGCCGTGGGCAGAAAGAGGGGCCAGAGCAACTTTGGGGGTCAGAGTGAGCAAGAGAATACCCTCAACCAGCTGCTGGTGGAGATGGACGGTGTGTCTGACATTTTGGGGAGCGACAAGGAGATTTAAACTTGAATGAAATACAGCTATAAACTGTATTTAAAAAAAAACGTAATAGTCTCACGTTGTATAATATTTGATGGAATACATTTTGTACTGATATCCAGATGCTAATCTCCCGTGGTGTATTTCTAGGTTTCAACACTAGCACTAATGTTGTGGTACTGGCTGGGACCAACCGACCTGATGTTCTGGACCCAGCGCTCATGCGTCCTGGTCGGTTTGACAGGCAAATCTACATAGGTATGTTCCTAAATGATAAAAAAAAAATATATATTATTATTATTATTATTTTATTTTTTTGACTCTGAATGCTGAGAATTCACTCCTGCGTTTTATTTGATTGATTGATTTATTTATTCGTTTATTTATTTATTTATTTATTTAAATGTGTCATGGTCATTTGTTGATTTTTCCTATTTGTGCTTAAAATAAGGATACACCAAATTCAGGATTTAAAATTTTTAATGCTTGGGATTCCGTGAGCAGAATCTGATCGTTATCAATTTGGGTTTGGGTTATCAGTAATAATTCAATGATTTATTTTCCTTTCGAGACGCTTTGTTTTGAGTACAGCAATTATTAGAAATGTGCTTTTACCAGATTATATTTAAAATGTTGTTTAAAATTGCAACTATCAATTGTTTATGTCGATTTAGCCATTTACCCCTGGCTTTAATTTCATGAACCGTTATTACTGAAATACCCTGAATTATAAATAAAAACCCCAAACCAATCGCTAAGTTAACGAGGTTCGGCGAGGTTTTGGAGAGCTCTACTGGATACGGTGTGCTCCGATGTTTCCGTCAGGTCCACCCGACATCAAGGGCAGGGCCTCCATCTTCAAAGTTCACCTCCGCCCCCTCAAGCTGGAGGCCAGCGTAGACGGGGACAGGCTAGCCAGGAAAATGGCGGCTCACACACCAGGCTTCACGGGTGAGAGGGTGATGGGATGACTCTGTTGGCGTGCCGGGTTAATTACCGCGCTGAGGCGACACACTGGGCAGGGGTCGTGGAGTTGTGCCCGGTCAGTCTCGACCCAGTGTATAACCCGGTGACCTCACTACGCCCCTCCAGGTGCCGACATCGCTAACGTCTGCAACGAGGCCGCCCTCATTGCCGCCAGGCATCTCAACGAGTTTGTGAACGAGAAGCACTTTGAGCAGGCTATAGAGCGAGTCATCGGTGGTGAGTGGTGTATCTCCGGGGACTCTGACCCCATGGGTACTGGTGAGGGGAATAATGTTTAGCTGTGTTTTATATTAAATTTTTAAATAATTTTATAGTAGTATTTAAGCTTTTTTTACCATTTGAAGTCGTATCTGCAGCACTACCGGTCTGTAGTGTTGTATTTTTAAAACACTTTCTTCAGTCAACGAGCAGGGAGATAACGGACGGATGTTGAAGTTGGATCTACTCTGCTGAATGCTGTATAAGCCTTTCTCCTGCCATGTGTAGCAACGTTGGCTGTTAGTGATTTTTGAGTTACCCACCTAAGAGGCGGGATGTAGGGTTTACTCCTATTATGGAACACCAGTCAGTTAATTAACATTAAAATTATTTTAGAATCTAGGAGACTAATATCTTTCAGTTTGAGCCAGACTTATTAGAATTATAAGTTTTAAACATCAAACATTTATTTACTGTAGTACTATGTGACAAGTACTATAGTATGCTCAAAGACTAATATAACCTTCAGCTCTGGAGTCTTAAATGAAACCCCGTCACTATACTCGATCTGTCTGGATAGTTGCTAAAGCTCATTCTGAACTGCAATTTACGTATTTATTAATTTATTATATTATATTATTTCGTCTGTTTTTCATAAGATTTTCTAGTCCATATTTTTTAAATGGTTTGAATGTACAGGGAATGTCTAATTATGTTGAAATGTTGTCAAATACCACACTGGGAAAACGAAAGCATTGGTGTTCACCTTCACTTTATGAATGAAAACCGCCAAAAGAACTGACAGGTTTGAGTGTTTTGCCTCTAATAGCACGTTGCTGCTGTGACACTCAAACCTGTTTTTTTGGTGCCCTGCCTCATTGGCCAGGTCTGGAGAAAAAGACCCAGGTCCTGCAGCCGGCTGAGAAGAGGACCGTGGCGTACCACGAGGCTGGCCACGCAGTCGTGGGCTGGTTTCTCGAGCATGCGGACCCCCTACTGAAGGTGCCTGTTAACCCCGCCCCTTCACTCGCACCGCTGCAATCGTTTTGGATTGGAGCGCGACGTTGACCATTTCCTCCGTCTGCTTTCCTGCTGCAGGTGTCCATCATCCCCCGGGGGAAGGGCTTGGGCTATGCGCAGTATCTGCCCAGGGAGCAGTATCTGTACACGCGGGAGCAGCTCTTTGACAGGATGTGCATGATGCTGGGGGGGCGTGCGGCCGAGCAGGTCTTCTTCAGCCGGGTCACCACCGGAGCCCAAGACGACCTGAAGAAAGTCACACAGTCAGCCTATGCTCAGGTACTGCCGTGCTCTGGTTACGGGTCAGCCTATGCTCAGGTACTGCCGTGCTCTGGTTACGGGTCAGGCGTTATGCTCAAGTGCTGCCGTGTTCTGGTTACGGGTCAGGCGTTATGCTCAGGTGCTGCTGTGTTCTGGTTACGGGTCAGGCGTTATGCTCAGGTGCTGCTGTGTTCTGGTTAGGGGTCAGGCGTTATGCTCAGGTGCTGCTGTGTTCTGGTTATGGGTCAGGCGTTATGCTCAGGTGCTGCTGTGTTCTGGTTACGGGTCAGGCGTTATGCTCAGGTGCTGCCGTGTTCTG